>LPNX010059531.1:192408-292471 GCA_001517045.1 Pseudotsuga menziesii
TAAATACCTCCTCCAAAGCCAAAACCGCCCCCAAAAGTGACTTTTGGAGGTGAAAGAAAACTACCCCTAAAAGTCAAATTTGTTGTAGTGAAGGTACCTATCTAATTTTGTGTGATGTATTGCTAACCATGATCATTGGTTTCTATTAAGTATCCTTTAGAGACTGGCCACCTATAGAGTGAATTAATTTAGCATATGATCATTTGGTTTGGGGTAATATAATATGATCATAGCATCGGATAAATCTTTTTAGTATAATCCAATATGATAGATAATCAAAGTTAGCACATATTGGTCATGCAATGAAAAATAAGAGATAAGGATAAATGCATAGAGAACATGAGAAAAATTAAATTGCCAATGAAGACACCTAAGCTGATTATAATGAACACGAATTGATAAAGCTTCAGTTATAGATATTCAATTAAATATGTATTCCTCAATCAATGCTTCATTTAAAGAATCAATTAAAAATATTAATGTATGCAATCAGTTAATTAAAGGAGAACTCACAGATCACTTCAGTCAAATCAATCAACAAGATTTAGTTAATATTAGTTAACTAAAGTGTTGATAAAAAGGAATTAGTTAACTAAAATGTTTTTCATGACGACACTAGTTAAACTAAAAGAAGACACTTTAGTTAAACTAAAAGGCGACACTTAAGTGTTGACACTTGAGTTACACCTATTGCATGAAGACACTTAAGTTAGCATGTTAATTAAGTGATCCTATAGTCATTTAAGAGGCAGTTCACTCCAAAGTAAATAAATCATGATTTAATTTCAAAGAAGAAAGGAATTGTACATTAATTGAGTATGATGAAGAAATCGAGGTGCACAGCAAGTATCCAAGGAAGGAAATTCGCAATAGTTTGCATGAGAGGATAAAATCCCCATTTAGTGATTTGTTATTGCTTGAATGGAAATGTTTTGACATGTTATTTATTGTGATGAACTCATTGGAAATTTGATTTGATTGATATCTCTTCTCTATTTCTCTATATCTACACCAAGGGTGTTTTATGATCTCTTATCTTCTGAAAGCAATCTGTTGTTGTAAAATTTATCTATCATGCTTATACCAAGAATATTTGATGGGTTTTTCAGCCTCATTATTTTGAGGGTTTTCCCGGGGTATATGGTGTGTTATGGTTGAATGCTTTATGTGATTGAATGTTCTATTGCTTCAATTATTCATTATTTCCAAACTTAAAGAATTAAATATCAAATATCAACCAAAATTCAACAGAAACAATGGTGCAAAGACAGTTGCTAATACCTAAATTAAAGAGATATGTACAACATGAAATTTGATAACTTGTACCATAATTGATGACCCTTTTTTATTGTTGAACTAGGTTATTGATCTAAACTTTGAAGAGAAAGAAATGGAATTCAACAAACTTCCTTAAGTTGAAAACCTCAAAGGCACACTAATCTGGGCATCTACGAATTTTTTCAACTCTTTTTAAATGGCAAGTAATAACATTGAATTGACTTGTCTTAGTCTATGTCTGAATGGCTTTGTAGCGGGTGTTAGCACTCAAAATTTAACTCGGGTTGTGGGAAGGAAATCTCAAGGTAACAGCAGAACCACTTTAGATTGTATTTCTGACCTCATATAGTCAGAGAGAGATATCTCACTATTCACAAAGTTTTTTCACTCAATATATTCAATCAAATCATTCAAAAGGTCATATTTTCTGATCGTAGCAAGTTTTTTTAAAAGGAAGTTTGGTAAGATAGTCATGGAGGAGGCCATTGAGCAATGGAGTCAACAATCAGATCCGAATTTGGTTGTAAGAGGAAGGGGTTTGAAAGTTTCATCAACATAGGAAAGGTAGAAACCATTTCCTCAGTATTAAGGCTTTTGCAAGTTGATTAGAAGACAAGGAGGAGAGACCATCAAGAATATCACCAAGCTTGGGTGATTTCTGCAAGACTTTAGCAGAAAATGGTTTGAAAATGCTTGAACAAATGAAACTAGAGCATACAAGATCATAAAACTAATGCTCAAGCATGAAAAGAAACAAAAAAGGGAGTGTTAAACAAGAATAACAACCACAAGAAAATCAGGCTTACTAAAGAAAAAGATGGTACAAGAAATCTCTACCATGGAAACTTCAACCTTTCCATCTCTGCAATTTTTATTCATCTACTGAAAATGAATGACATTACAATGAAGATCCTCACTAATTTCGAAAATACAACCATAGATCTATCTATTACATCTCATTTTATAGAAAAACTACATCTACTCAAGATTAAATTCGAAATCTAATTGAACTCTAAAAATAGAAATAGTTACAAGTGATTTGCTACATTTCAGGAAGTGGACTGCTAAACAATAGGCCTCAAATCCCCACCTACATATCTCACATGGTGTTAGTTTTGTGAAATATGAGAGGTTTTTGTAATTTACCATATTCCCCACAAAACCCATGTCTTCATTTTCTCATATTCACCTCCAGCTCATCGAAATCTACTTTTGAATTTGATGACTCATATAGGATTGTGAAATTCTGGAAAAATACCCTATGAAGATAACTTAAATTCTCCCAAACTATAGCACCTGTGTAAAAAATGAGAGAGTTTATTGTAAATAAACATGTTTTGAGGAAAATCCTCTCTCATTTTCTCAAATTAATCACGGTTTGGAGGAAACGGTTGCTTGAATTTAATGACTAAAACATACACTTTCATAAAAACTTGTGCAACTGCTGCAATTCTGAACAGTTTATCCCAAATATTGTTTGCAATAATTAAACAAAACATTTATTTTTGAAATAGTTCCATATGTATATTTATTAGTGCAGTATTTCCCTTAACATTCTCCATGACAGATCACTCAACTCCAAACAAAACTAGATATGCTCTATCATATGGAAAAATATATACAGTCAGAACTGTGAACATCGTACAAAAATAAAAGCCAATTGTAGTGAAGTAGAATGATAAGATATTGAAGAAACCAAAGAGCTTATTAATCCTATAAACATATTTTATTAAAACTTGTTCTCCATTCCCATCAGGATTCCCAACTCTCTTCTCCTTTAACTCCAATTCCACATGTTAAAAATTTGCAACCCAATAAGAATTTATGCTCAGCTCCTTGGATATTAACCCACTTTCACATCCACCCAGTGGAAAATTTCTGAACTATTGATTTTTTAAAATGAATAAGATAAGAAAACGTGTTTTGACTTGCGCTCATGTTACACATAAATCTCGTCATCATCATGTGTTGAGGACCTAAACATTAGTTTACGAAAGACTTCTTTTTTCTTTTAAAAGAATTTTTTTTGTTGAGATTTGATTATAATTTTGCTTAAAGATGAATAATTGGACCCTTTACTAGCCTCATAAGCTTTCAGATATCCATATTCTTCTTTCTTTTTATACACTCTTGTCTCGTCAAAAGAAAAAATATATCATAGTTTTAAGTTAGATCTTTCTATTTTTTGAAGAAAATTGAAAAAGTATTTAGTGTGCCTTTTAGTATTATTGTCTTTCTTTTTAGGAAAAGAGATCTCGCTTCATTGCTTTCTTTCAAAGATCAGATTAGAAGTGTGCTGCTTGTTTGTATACTCAAAAATATTTTTTTAGTGAGACTGTTTGGGAAAATTTTGGTTTTGAGACGAAATTGAAAAAGAAAAAACTCTCTCCTTCCCGTAAGTAGGGCATACTTTGAATGGTAAAGTGAAAAAATTTGCATATCATAATTGCATGGTTTTACATTTCTATATACACTCCATTCATTCACCTAACCGTTCAACTTAAAATTAACGGTAGCTATAGATTACAAATCTTAGTAATTTGAGTGATAGGATAGAGACGTGTTCCAATGTCCTTAAGCATAGGAGTTGTCGTTTATTTCCTGTACTGCATCCCGAGGATCGTGTGGTTCTTCCACGTACCACTAGTATATCAAACGGCATTTCATGTACCCTTAAGGTATATTGAAAGGTACTTCACATACTCAGTTGTATATTGAAATGCCCCTTTCGAACGGTTGTGCATTAGAAAACACTACTACAGATTTGAGCTCCCATGTACCTTGCGTATATCGGGAGACCCTTCTAGAATTCCATAACCATATAAGAAAAACCTTTTGGTCGTCTTGTCAGTGCAATACACTGAGAATAGCACTCAAGGATACTACTACGCACGTACCATCCAGGTAATCGATAATTCAGGCAAGGGATGGTCCTTGTTACAGAGAGAAATTCCTATGGCTTGGGGTACCACAATAGACAGCTTAACTCCAGAAATCAATCATTTCCTATACGCAAGAGAAACCAAACAACTAACACTAAAGGATCTTGATTCGTACCTTATTCTGGATGGTTGGTGTAGATCCCCGTTGAGCTTTCCAACTTCAGCTTGAATTGATGAATTGCTTCCTTAACATTCAATAAACAAGACAAGCATACTATATATAATTGTGTTAGCTCTACTCTATCATATATAATCAATAACATGTAAGCATTTGAAATCATCCATAGATAAAATATTCATTCAAACACACATTATTGGAGAGGAAAATATATTTCTATTGATATAAAATCAGAGATTACAATGAATACAACCTCTGTCAGCACATCTGCAAATCGGAGAAACCGAGTCCCCCACTTGGACCTCCACCACTTCAATCCTCCATCTCTTGATAGCAAGCTCATAAGAAAAATGTAAGCTTGGGAAGAACACAAAAGTGATCCAAGGGACAAAGGGGATGCAGACTCAAGCACAAGTTCCGGAAACAATGGACTATAGTTCTCTTGCTCTCAATTCCTCATATGCCTTCAATGTATCCAAAGGGTTCCTTATATAGCTCATCAATGGAGTAATGAAAGGTCAAATCCAAGTGATCTCAAGGCATAGGGAAGGCCAAGAGACAAGTGAATCGAATCCACATCAAGGAAAACTCCAAAAGAATTTGGCCTTTTGCACACATCCTGATGTACGCGGTTTTAGGGGTTGAACCCGTCTATATACACGAGAAAGAATTTAAAAGTCACGTATGGCAATTTTTGCATGTTTTTAGGGATTATCTAGGAAATAGCAAAGGAACAAAAATGGTCCATGGGGTCTAAGGAGTCTACATAGGGACAAGGAAGGACATAAAAGTGTGATTCACCATGTGTGATAAAATCAGCTATAACAGATGCTCCCTAATGTGTGAGGTCAGATGGGTCATACGATGGCCAAAAAACATTATAAGTCCATCCCAGAAATGAAGTGATGAAGAACCCAGTGGAAGAACCAGCCACCCAATCAGCACTATACAATGATACAACTCTGCATATAATTGTGAATACATAAAGCAGTCCTAGATATATAAGAGTACAATGGCCATGAATAGGCATGATACAATATGACATATGTGGTCATCGCCATGTACAATATACATAGATCATAATCTCCATGATGAAGATATACAAAGGATCATGATCTCCATGAAGGTTGAAGATATACAATGGATCAAGATCTCCATAATGGCTGGAAATGTCTAACATATACTGGAATCAAGTCACGAGAGCTGAAATCTCGTGAACACTGGCACGATCAAGGAGGTAACATATATGAGATGCCACCAATCTGGAAGGTCTTCTACACACATCGCTACGAGTACATGTCCTACTATGTGAATAGAGGTTTCGAGGTCGAACATAGTAGTCCATCATCTGATTACCAGTCATTGATGTATACCATTAACAGACACGAGATCACCCACCAATAATGAAAATGGAAATCAAGGTACTAGAGTGCAAACTAACAAGTGTGAATAAATGTGTTGAGGTTGAACACTTGAGAGAATCCATCTATCAAGGGACATTGATGTATTCCCAAAGAACTGTCGATGGCGAGAGAACCTGCCACTAATGACTGCAAGTCTCAAGGCACTCAAAGATGACTTTAGATTCCTATGCCAGAATAAATGATCTGAAGTCGATGGGATGAAATCCGCTAGAAGGAGGGCATTAAGGTATCCCCCATCATCCAACACGAGGTACTCAGCAAAGCTATATAATGTGGAAGGACTTGATCATAAAGTGCACGAACCAGTAACTATACCGGGAATGGTCGACATGCAAAGTCAAGATAACTGAGGAATGGCCGACTCAGGTTTCAACTTCCTTCGAACAAGAGCATAATGGAAAATGGTGACTAAATGTAGGCAGCATAGACTCAATATGCAAAACTGGGACATCTCTACGACACAGGAGGCATTGATAGAGGCTCCATAGGGACTGGAAGCTTAACCAGTCGATGGAGATAAACTTAGATAAATGAGTACAACTCCTAAAGTCAAACTATTAACCCAACCAATGGATGTGATATACAGTTCTCTTGTTCAAAGGTGACACGACTCGACTGCTTCCAAATATAACATCTTTCCTTGTCCGGATTTTTGGTTTTTTAATTTTTTTTTGGACCTTTTCAAATATTTGAAAATCTTGAAAAAGAATAAAACCGCTTTAAATTTATAGACTAGGAGTAGACCAGTGTCAAATGGGTAAACAAAGAGCTAGTTCCAAGTAGTGAAACGTACCTATGCTCAATGCAAGGACACGTGTAGGATAGTGACACTCGGGGGAAGGTCCCCTCTTGGTAAAAATAGGTAATCAAGCTTCAAACGATATATAAAATGGCTCTGTGTGGCTAGACATGAGACAAGCTCAGGCTATATGTCTGATACTCAAAGTCAAGGAAGCTGACATAAGGCTCAATGAGGCAGGAAAATCTCATGATAATGCAATTACAACTTGACATAGGGGAGTCCAGGGGAAATAGGCGAGCAAAATATCAAGAGGAGTATGAGGCTCTTGCGAAATTTCATGGCAATAATATACAACGGAATCCCACACCCTAAAGGACAAAAATGTCGGCATGGGCACCAAATGCAAATAAGGCGCTAACTGGGGTACCCATGTAAGGTCAATCTCTACCATTCAAGTGATGCCACTTCTAAAATAGCAAGAAGGTTTCGTGACAAGATAGAATGGGTTCGTACCTATGGTTATGATGAAATGGTCATAAGGTCATGCAAAATGCCAACGGTGGTGAAACCTAACCTATATGCCAGTTTATACATGATACCTGAAATCGGCACGAACAGGTCAACTCAATGGTTGAAACGGCGCTCAAAACGGTCTCCTACATCATATATTAGTCAAAAAAAGGTCCAAAAGGATTAGAAATGATCCAAACTATAGAAAAGGGGGTAAAAATTTTCAAAAATTTTCAAAAATTTCTATAAATAGTAAAAAATTCAAAACATTATATAACATTTGAAATTTTTACCCAAGTGAGCTTAGAACTTCAACAACAAATTTCGGGAGATCCAGTCGGCCGAATCCACTACTGTTTTTTCCAGGTAATTACCCATGCCCTGCTCTTTCATTTTCATGCAAATTTTATAATTTTCCATGGTCAAATCGGGATTCTAGGCCATTCTAAAGTGCATGCTACAGCCCACGCGAAAATCGAGGGTTTTTCCATGTATAGGGCTGGATATATGAGGAAAATGTGCTCAAAGTCGCGTACATATGCGACTGTTTAGCAAAAAGTCGCGTATGAGGCTGCGTTCAAGGTTTTTTAAGTGTTCTGATGACTCAAAATTGAATTTAATGTGCAGGATGGTTCTAGAATGGAGAAAACGTGAGCACGAGGACGTAGAAGAAGTAGTTCATGGTGATCGAATGGCACAATAGGCTCTTTGTGCATGCAGGCTCTACAAGTTTTGGTGTCTTGGTGGATTAAGGGCCAAACCAAGACTGCTGCAAATGCTAGTAGAATACTGGGATCTAGACTCAGAGTCTTTCCAGATTGATGGGATGTCCCTCACCATAGAAGTGGAGGACATATACTTTATTACTAGACTTTCCCAACGGGGGGAAGTAGTGAACTTACGGTCTCGTAGTCCCGGAGGTGGCCTCACCATCGATGAGTACATAGTCATGTATTGTTATCTAGACATGGAGAAGGTCGGGATTCAGATCCCAACTAACTCCATACAGGTGCTAGGCCTAAAGGCCATACTACTGACATTGGGCAGGATAGCAGGGATAGCTTCACTCCACCAGGCCTCGCGGCCTCTGATGTTCTATGTAGTGGAATGCATGAGACCCACTGTGTATTATTGGAGCACTGCACTACTGGGCAACATGAAACACCAGTTCAGTGAGTGCAAGATGGGCAGAGTATGAAACTTCGGTTTCAGTAGCATACTGAGCACGTTTTTCTTCGAGCATGTTTCGGGATTGAGCCCTAGAGTTGACATTCCTCTTCACGGGGTTCGAGATCTGGCCCAACGACGTTGGCAATATGAAATGCGTAGACTAGGTAGAGGTAGGGTGTCCAACCCCTATCCAGCTGATTTCTTTCCATGGTGGCGATGACCGATAGTTGCCATCGATGATTACCCCTATGCGGGGATAGATTTTCGGGGAGACCCCGACATGCCATTACCACCAGGATCGGCATACGATGACATTGGTAACGAATCCCAACCCTCTTTTTAATATTTTTTGAGTTATTTAATTTTTTGTGTTTTTTAATATATGGAATCAAAAATACATGTTTTTGTGTGACAACATATAGTGACATCCTATCATGTGTATGCAGATGTAAGACCATGACGGCTTGAAGGCTTCCCTTGTCATAAATGGAGGGGAAGAGGATATGACATTACAGGTGTGGATGCAGATCGGACACTCCAAAGCATTCATACCAACTTCGTGAGGATGACACACAGGGTACCCATGGCGTAGGTCGAGGACCTGCCTAAGGCCATGCAGCGTCAGGTGGTGGGTGTGCCATGAGCATGGGTGCGGTTATTCAGATGGCTGGCTAGAGCCGTGGTGACATTCCATGATCAGAACCCCCCTCCTCCTCCCCAGGCTTAGATACCTGGGAGTGATACATTTTGTACTACCATGTATTTATATTTTGGTGGCTCGAGAGCCCCATTTTTGTATTATGACACTATGTATTATCACATTTTGGATGTTTTAATGAAAAATTTTTATGATGATCGGTTTATTTATTTACATGTGTAAAAATTTATGTTTGTGATGAGATTACTATCTATGAAACAAATGTCAATCTAACACATAGTTAGCATATGAGTCAACAACTTGATTATTAATTCTTGGAACATGTATGTATGTTATGTTGTCAAATTGTCGTTCTAACAATCTCACACGTAAGAATCTCTGTAATAATGTTGAATCTCTAACATGATACAAACCATTAAGCTGTGACACTACTAACTCCAAACCAAGACGTACCTCAAGAGAGAGAACACCATGTGAAATGGCATCTTGTAGAAGCTCTATAACGGCACTATATTCAGCAACATTGTTTGAAGAGGGCCGTAAACATACGCCTCCTGAAGACAATACCTGACCTGTAGGAGTATAAATCACCCAAGCAGTAGAGGCTGAGTGTTGAGTGTGACAGCTTGCACCATCTGCGAATCCTATATAGGTGGAAGACTCCACTGACATCTGCCATAAGAAACGAAAGCTAATCAACAAACCTGATCACTATAAGAAAGACCTAACTATGAAAAATGTTGTACAATAATATACAATAGCTAGTTCTGGCTGAAAATCATGCATAGTACTTTTTAAGATAGAGCCCATTTCTAGGCTCTTCCAAGGTCATACCCTCGTAATCTACTAGCTCATAAGTTCCCTTCTCTAACACATGTTTAACCACGTAAAGACCATGCCACATATGGTTGAATTTTCCTGCCCCCAAGGGTTCTTTAGCTTGATACCACAAAAGGACCAAATATCCTTCACTAAACCTCCTTGGACGAACAGATTTATCATACTGGACCTTGATGCAACGCTTATTCACTTATAAATCCACTAAAGCATCTCGATGCTGCTCTTCAAGCTGCTCCAAATGGACCAAATGTTCCTCCAATGGAGAAGTGTCCGGTAAGAGCTCTATGGCTAGTTTCAAAGAAGGGATCTCGCACTCAACCGACAATACAGACTCCACTCTATGTACAAGCTGATATGGAGAAAAACTATTGATAGTCTTAACTATGGTCCTATAATCCCAAAAAGCAGGATATAACATAATATGCCAATTGGTCTTTCTTTATGCGATGGTTTGTTGGAGAATAGACTTGAGTGATTTGTTCACTGCTTCAACTTGTCCATTCACTTGAGGGTAATAAGAAGAAGAATGCTCCTTCTTATACCCTAACTTCGAGGCCAACTCTTCCATCATACGATTCTGAAAGTGCCTACCATGGTCAGTGACAAGCTCTTTCAGAATACCGAACCGAGTAATAATCTGGTTGAATACGAAGTGTGCAGCTGTCTCATCGTCGGATTTAACTGTAGGCATAGCCTTATCCCATTTTGTGAAGTAATCAACAACCACGATAATATGATGATACCCCCCAGCCAAAGTTGGGTTGCAATCCATGAGATCAAGCCCCCACTTAGTGAAGGGACCGACAGTGATAATGGGATGTAACGAGGCAGGACACAATCACATATTACGTGCGAACACCTGGCAAGGGTGGCACTTCTTTCCCACATTAACATAATATTTAAAGATCGACAGCCAGAAATAACCCACTCTCAAAAAATTTTGGGCTATATAAAGCCCAGATAAATGACCACCACACACCCCTCCATGGAAATCATTCAGCACAATCTCAGCCTCCTCATGAATTAAACAACGACGTAAAATGGAATCTATCCCATGGCGGTACAATATGTTATCCACTATGAGGTAATTCTTAGAAACATGACATAATCGTCGTCGTTCATCCCATGAAAGGTGAGTAGGTACCTTCAACGTTTGTAAATATATGATAATGTCCCCATACCATGGATCCAAAGTTGAGATCAAGAATATGTGCTCATCGCCAAACGTATCTTCACAAGTTTCCTCCTCCTCCTTGCTTGGGAAATCAGATATAAGCTCTACAAAAATCAACATTTTTTTCGATTTTGCCGAGAGAAACTCGAGATCGAATTCTTGCAGGATGAAAATCCACTTATTATACTTTCCCCCTATCATCCTTCTAGCGAGGACGAACTGAAACAGATTGACATGGGTAACCACCAAGGTCTGGCGAAGGAGAATATAGTGTCTCAATCTTTGAACCACATGAACGATAGCTAGGGAAAGCTTCTCCACATGGGAATAACAGATCTCCGCATCTATAAGTTTCCAGCTCATATAATATATGAAATGCTCTTAGATCTCCTCATCCTCTTGAACCAAAACCATACCAATCATCTCCATAGATGTGGCCACATAAAGTAGAAATTCACAGCTATAGTCGGGTGGACTAATCACCAGGGTCGATGCTAGGGCTTGCTTAAGTGCATCAAAGGAATCTTGGGCTCGCTCATCCCAGCAAAAGGTAGTGTCCTTCTTCAAAAGACGCATAAAGGCTCTAGTGAAATTGACAAAATTCATGACGAATCTCCGTATGAAGTTTTCCATGCCTTGCAAACATTGAAGATGTCTAATGTTTTTCGGGGGAGACAATTAAAGGATTGCCTCAAACTTTAAAGGGTCGACTCTTATACCCTCCTTGGAGATAATAAACCCTAATAAGCGACCAGACTTCACACAAAAGATGCACTTGTGAAGATTTAACCTTACCAAATAATGGCGGCACCTTTCAAACACTAATCTCAAATGGTAAGAATAACGCATTCTCATGCGAGAATGAGTAGCAAGGTCATCCAAAAAGACTTCAATAATTGATTTGAGATCATGGAAGATCAAGGTCATATCCCGCTAAAAAGTGGCTCTGGCATTTTTAATACCAAAGGGCATCTTCCGATATGCAAAGGTACCCCAAGGACAAATGAAAGCAGTCTTATGTTGGTCCTCGGGTTTAATATGTATCTGATTGTATTCGGAAAATACTTCCATAAAAGAAAATACCTCGCTTCTCGCACACTCATCCAATATCTGATCGATAAATGGTGTGGGAAAATTATCTTTAGGACATGCACGATTCAAGTCACGGAAATCAGTGCATATGCGGATCATTCCTTACTTCTTATCAACCAGAACGAGGTTTGAAACCCACTCTGTCAAGGGAACAAGATAGATAAAACTGGCATTCAATAGTTTTTCTATCTTAGCCTTAATTGTGGGTGCTTTCCTATGATTCACTGCATGCAAGCATTGTCGAACAGGCTTAGCATTAGGATAAGTTTTAATCTCATGCTCAACAATGCGAAGGTCGATACCTGGCATTTCCTCGTATGACCAAGTGAATACATCACGAAATTCTTTGAAAATCTTGGTATACTCTTGAATCTCAGCATGGGAACATTCTGCCCCAATATAAACATTCTCAACCTTGCGAGTATCGCGAGAGATATTGATAGGAATGGTAGGAGATATATTTTCCATATTTCCATCAGCCATCAGACCAGGAGAGCTTAACGAAATCATGGAACTACCAATTCTCTCACTAAGAATCTCCCTATAGTCTTCACACTCCAAACGGTCAAGATCGGGAAGAAAATACAATATATGATGCAACTCTTCCCAAGGTTGCTCAACACCAGACATAGCCTCAATAATAGCCTCATCTGAAGGAAAAACACTATCAAGGCAGTCTTGTGTGTGAGAAGACTGCACTGCCCATGAAGGAAGTACATAAGGGTCCTCCTCCTCTGTCCGCGAAGAGGAAGAACTAGGCTATGCAATAGATCCAATATTAACTTGATATGCTATCATAGTTGCAGGAAATAGCATGTCCGTTTCAATGAGCTCACATGAAGGATTCGGTGTAGGAAGAATCCAAGGATCCTCCATGTAGTTTGTGCGAAAAGACACAAATATTATAGATGACGAAGCCTCCCCAGAACTAGATCCTATCATAAGGACGGGTGCAATACAACTAAAGCTTCCCATGAGGGATGGATACATGCCAACACCCACACTCCTAGTTGCCGGCTGAGAGTGCTGAAAAATTAGGATAGAAGCTCCCAAAGATGCGGTAACAGGCGGATTCTTGAATGACGTTTGATCAATCATAACTATCATCCCATTAAATGGAAAGCATACCACTCGAAATAAAGAAGAAGCTATGTCTTGGATACTGTACATCCAATTTCTTCCCAGCAACAAATTGTATTCAAGGGGCGCATCAACCACTTCGACCTCTATCGCAACGGTATTCCCTCCCAAACAGACTTTAAGAGAAGGAAGAATGACGTGCGGTCGAAATGATATACCATAAAAAGCAGTCAACATGGTAGCATATTTAGACAACTCGGGGGAACCCAAACCCTTCCAAAATGCCAAAGACATTACGGAAGCAGCAGCGCCTTCGTCAATCACAGTGCTTTTGACGATCATGTTAAGACATTCTACGTGAATCAAGAGAGACACATAGTAAGGAAAGCGAGGCTGAAGTCCCAGAGTTTCAAATTTGATGACATAGGAAGAATTATCATCATGAACACCAAGAGCAGAAAGCAAAGCTTTCCTTTGTGAAGGACAACTCTAAAGTACTTCGAGTGCAGATATCGCACAAGGAGTGTGGCCCAAATCCTCAACAACAGAATAGTTCTGGGTGGCTCGAGCATTAGGATTGTGCCTTGAATGCTTAATGACTCCCTTAGGAAAGCGAGGAGCAACTTCAGGTTTATCCACAGGTTTTTCAATACGCAAATGCGTCTCGAGTGGAGCAGGTTCCTTTCCAAGTTTTGGTTGTGACGAACCATAGTCCTTTGCATGAGTCACAACCTTAGCAGCACGCACCAAATTGATGCAACCATGACCACTACAAGCCTCCGGCGGATATTGATCCTCACCAGACTGATCATGGGTCCTCAAGTTCATGTTTCGATTATGAGGTAAAGGGTTGGTTAGCACAGTTGGGCCCTGCACTATGAATCTCGAGGCTTCTTCTATACGAGGGCACAAGTGAGTGAGGTGATCATCCTTACATAACTTGCAAGGAAACTCAACCTTACGTTTAGGTTGCTTGTCCCCCCCAGCATTTCGGGCATTCTTGTAATTAGAGTTGGCATTTTCATTCATATTCCCACCCTTACAATTATTTTTACCCTTCTTTTTATTCCTTCTGGGTTGTTGGTTCCCCTTTTGGTTCGAAAATTGTACCACAAGCACACTCGTCGTTTGGGTGGGTTGAGACGAAGCCAAGACTTTTCCCAAGGCAGATTGGTTGATAGATAATTGACTGACCTTTTTCACAACCGAATCCGCAGGTTTGGCACTCATACAACCAACAATGCCATCGGCATGTGGTCCAGGTTTGACCTTAGGGTCGAAACTAGAATGCAGAACATTAGGAATGATCTCATATAACAAACCGGATTGAGCATAAATCAAGTCCAATTCCTGTGCCCTAAAAATGGCTTGTTCCTCGTTCTGAACTCTAGATGTAGAAACATCCTTCGCTATATAAGGTAGTAACTATTTAAGGAACCACTCGAGGAGAAACTCTGGCGGTATGAAGGCTTTATTCAATCTCTTCCGTCTACGCCACTCTTGGATATGGTCTGAGATATGCATGGCTTTATCTTGCCGAAATGTCGACAAGAGTTCAGTACCAACATCGTAACACACTGGTAGCTGGAATTGGTTGAGAAAATTCATAGCTAGGTCATTGAACAAAGCGAATGCCCCCCTAGGTAGCTCTATGTACCATTTCACGGAAGGCCCGATGAGGGTGCGTTGAAATAGCCTTAAACGGATCGAATCTTTGTGTAAGGAATTAGAAGAGCACCATAGGTGAAATGTAGTAACATGTTCAATTGGATCTTCTCCTGGTTTTCCCTCGAACTTGGGAATGGCTAAGGGAAGCTTATTAGGGACAGCCGGCCAAGCCGGGTCATAAGATACCAGATCATTCGTCAGTATCGACAAGTCAGTAAAATTTAACGTTGTGAGGAAAGGGAGCCTAGGTATAGTAGGTCTAAGGGGCGTTCCCTGATAATTTTGATTCTATAGGACTAATGATCGTAACCACCATGGCCATGTCCATAGTAGCCTCCTCCCATTTGACCTGTATAGGGTGGCATGGAAGCACCATAATGTGGTGTACCTTGACTATGTGGAGCTACAAAGCCATAATTTGGAGAGTAAGTGGGTTGTTGATACCCATACCCATAAGGTCAATAAGCATGTGCATACTGCGGTCTATAATAAGGTCTAGAAGACATCCCATGAGATGTCCCATGAGACACTCCATAAGTAGGAATATACACTCTCGAAGTAATAACATGACCTCTAGAAGTAGGGATATGACCTCCTGACACAACATGAGGTACTTTAGTGTAAGACATGACTGGGTGAGTAGTAGTAGTACGGACATGACTCATAGCAACATTCCAGCCCGAAGGACCATGTGAATGAGGGGGAGGGAAAGCATTCAAAGAACAAGGAATAGAGGACGAAGGGACATGTGAAACTATGTACGTGGTATTCCCAACAATCACTCGTGTTGGTTCTAGTATCCGAATAGGATTACTAACACTAGGTCTAGGACGAACGTGAGATGTGGCCTCCACCGTCGGGAAGGAGGGTGTAATATGACTCGTGCTCCCAAATCTCTCCGCATGGAAAGAAATAGGAATGCCCCCAGGCATAGTGTTAGGATCAAATTCCATTTCGGCAAAAAATGCCGTATCATGTATAGGGTTACCAAACATGCCATAACTAACATAACTAGTGCTTGCATATTCATGGTGAGTCTCATCGCCTGGCATCCCATACCGGTGACCTATGAATGAGGGATCATAGCTAGAGTGAGTATGTATTTCATGTGAAGGATCAAACTCAGAATGTACAACCGCATTCAGTGAAGGATCAAATGAAGGAGTAAACTCTTCGTCGTCCACGTGAAGTGGAGAATACAGCTCAGGAATACCATCTTCGTGATCTCCCATCGTGTGTGAATCAATGTGGGTATGAGTCCTCCTGGACCGTCTACTTCTCTCTCCCAAAGGAGGAGGAGATGTAGAAGGAAAAAGTCCTGCTAAACAACAAGAATGGTGAGGAGCCGCACCCGTATCCACAATGAATCAAAAAATGAAAAAGACTCTCTAAATTATGCAAACCCTAGGCAAGATAACGTGCATAGAGCATACACGAATAAAATCTAAAGCCAACCACAAGCAAACAAGGGCAAGATAGGTAAGCTCCCGAATGAAGCAGGTATGTCTCACCTAGGAGAGGCTTGAGACTCCCATACTCAACAAGCGGAGGTTCGTGACCAATTATTGTGGTCCTCAAATTCAACGTGTAAAGTGACTATGCTATCCGACCCCAACCTGGTCGAGACACCCGCAGAATAACCCCTGCAAAGTACCCCCTCGATAACCTAGGTAAGGCAACTAAGGTCACCTCAGCTCAGGTGGGTAGTCACAAGCAGGATTGACCATATGGGCAGGGTAGCAAGGCCCAAAACTCTTGAAAGAGCCCCCAGATACAAATACAATCCTAGAAATATCTTCGGTGCTACTCAGTTAAGACTAGGGGTCATCCCAATCAATAACCACTCACAATGCCTCGTGCTTAACTCCCTTTTGAGAGGAGGATCCTGAGAAACACTAATTATACCAAGGAATTTCACACTCTCACCTGGACAGACACATACATGTTGTTGTTTAGTGGTCTTAGAGAATTTACTCACAATGAACTATTCCAAGACCCTAAAACCTAATCTTGTTGGTGTACCCTATCAAAGAAAATAGTGTAATCCATTTTAATTAAGCGTTGATTTTATTTGGCTTTATTACTTAAAAGAGGTAGATGGTCATGCAACCAATGGTGTTATGATGCAACATGAAGTAAAATGCACACCTAAGAATCAATGCAAATGCATTGTGTCAAATGAAAAACAAGGCATGCTACTACGTGAAATGCAAAAATTTTCTTCAAATGACAAATGCAATCATTCCTATATGAAGTCCTGACTAATACTCTAGGGAAATCTAGTGCAAGTACCATGCGAAATGCAAAGTGCAATGCATAATGATGCAAAAAAGCAAATATTTTGGATTTTTTGAATAAAAATGAGATGCTAAAGCAAAAGAATGATTCTACTACCCCCAGACTCGACAAGCACCATCAAACAGCACTCACACATAGTACTAAGGTAAAAGAAAGCTAATGCACTAGTCCCAAAACAAAAAATCGAAAATGCAATGACAAGAACCTTCTTAAAAAAAAAATTACCCTAAAAAAAGTGTCTCTGGTTAGAAATAGAGGTGTATACACACTCTAGCAGTATCAAAGGAGACTCAGCAATCATCAAAATTCACCCAACAACAATCAATCTTCCTCTAGAAGGAAAAAATAAGGGCATACACGATTGTTCACAGTAAAGTTGTGTATGCACGCGGATATAGCAGTCAAAGCCACATGTATACGTGACTGTGAGTAAAAAAATTGCGTATAGGAAGATAAATGTATAAAAATAAAGGCAAACAGATGAACTGAGACAAAATTCACACCAATTCAGACACTACCAGGAAAACATGCCCCCATGCCTGACACAGAAACAAAGAAATAAGAGCAATTCAAAAACATTGAATGCCGATAAAAACCCTCAAAGGACAACTACTAGGAATTCCCCATTGGAGTCGCCAATTCTGTTATGGAGAGAAATTCCTATGGCTTGGGGTACCACAATAGACAGCTTAAATCCAAAAATCAATCCCTTCCTATATGCAAGAGAAACCAAACAACTAACACTAAAGGATCTCGATTCATACCTTATTCCGGACGGTTGGTGTAGATCCCCGTTGAGCTTTCCAACTTTAGCTTGAATTGATGAATTGCTTCCTCAACATTCAATAAACAAGATAAGCATACTATATATAATTGTGTTAGCTCTACTCTAGCATATATAATCGATAACATATAAGCATTTTAAATCATCCATGGATAAAATATTCATTCAAACACACATTATTGGACAGGAAAAGATATTTCTATTAATATAAAATCAGAGATTACAATGAATACAACCTCAGTCGGCACATCTGTGAATTAGAGAAACCGAGTCCCCCGCTTGGGCCTCCACCACTTCAATCCTCCATCTCTCGATAGCAAGCTCATAAGAAAAAGGTAAGCTTGGGAAGAACACAAAAGTGCTCCAAGGGACAAAGGGGATGTAGACTCAAGCACAAGTTCTGGAAACAATGGACTATAGTTCTCTTGCTCTCAATTCCTCATATGCCTTCAATGTATCCAAAGGGTTCCTTATACAACTCATCAATGGGGTAATGAAAGGTTGAATCCGAGTAATCTCAAGGCATAGGGAAGGCCAGGAGACAAGTGAGTCAGATCCACATCAAGGAAAACTCCAAAATAATTTGGCCTTTAGCACACATCCCGATGTACGCGGTTTTAGGGGTCAAACCCGCATATATATGCGAGAAAGAGTTTAAAAGTTGTGTATGGCAATTTTTGCATGTTTTTAGGGATGATCTAGGAAACATCAAAGGAGCAAAAATGGTCCATGGGGTCTAAGGTGTCTGGATAGGGATAGGGAAGGCCATAAAAGTGTGATTCACCATGTGTGGTAAAATCAGCTATAACAGTCCTAATCCTCCTTGTCACTCTTTACTATTGGACCCTACAGTATATAGCGAGTTGCAAAGACTTGATAATATTAGTGAGGAATCGGCTTGTATCAGCCCCTCTTTTCACTTAAGTTTGCTTGTGGCCTTTAGCTTTGTGTAGGATATTTTTGTGTGTTTTTTCTAGTTTTGAAACCCTAGGTTAGGTTTTAGTGACCTTACAATCTGGCTAAGTTTTAGTTGATATGATCTAGAAGAAACCAGGGCTTACCACCCAACTTTCCTCCTGTCATAGGGGAGAGCCCAATGGAATCCACAAATCAAGGTACTACAACTGACTCCCATGTGGAAGGAAGCTTAGTTGTGGAAGGTGTAGAACAATTCACCACTTAAACTAACCCCTTGGTCGAACAGCCTCCTGTGGATGGAACCGCCTTTCATTTTCCAATAGAAGGTCATGTTGGTTCATCATACTGGGTGGTAGATCACCCTATCGATAGTCCTACTAAGACCGAATATGGCCCTAATGCTCCTTTTTGGAGAACTTCTAAGGGTCAAGCCCTTTCTAAATTTGGGATTACCAGACCTTTTTTCATAAATCCACCTATAGGTGCTTCATTAGATGAAGAGATGTATAGAGGGTTCTAGTCATCCTTTGAATGTTTACAAAACATTCATGATGACCTTGAAAAAATTATCTCTACACTTGTTCTGCATAAAGAACCTATGTCTTCTCTTTTACCCCGTCTTTCAGAAACAAATCCTTCTAGATATCGTTCACTTTCCTCATCTTTGGTTGCTCCTAATGTATCACCGGCTCGTGGTGTGACTACTCATAATCTGGGTCAAACCTCCAACCCTGCTCCTGCAGTTTCAAATTCTGGGTCTATTTCTAGTCCTCCCATACCCTCTGTAGTTGGGGGGAAATCCTCAACTCAAGTGGTATATGTATCTTCCAACACTAGGGGGAAACCCCCAACTCACTTTGTGTTCTTAGTTGACGGAGTTACTTCTTGTGCCAAACAAACCCCTATTGTAGGAAAACCAACTATGGTTGTTCCTCCCACCAACCCCAATGTGGTAAACCCTCCGTCAAGTTCGGGTCAACCCTTAGGGGTACAATCTGCATTCAACTAACCTTCTTGGGGCTACTCTTACCCAGGAAATCAACCACGAGTAGTAAATATGAATTATAAACCTACATCTACAAGGGCTATGTATCCTGGAATCCCTTACCATGGAAACATGTTTACGTCATGGGGGAAACCTAATTGGTCCTAGATGCCAGCAATGGGAGGAATGCCTTTTAATACTGTTGTAGGTTCTATAGGACCACCTTATGGTGGCCTAGCCTTTGGAGGACCACCCGGGGGAGGCCCACCTAGCGGAAGTCCACCTTTACAGAGGACCACCATCAGGAGGACCACCACCCAGAGGCCCACCACCTGGAGGTCCACCTTCGGGAGGACCACCACCTAGAGGCCCACCTTTGGGAGGTCCACCACTTGGGGGTCCACCTTCTGGGGGATCACCACCTAGGGGACCACCACCTGGATTCCCACCACCTCCAAGTGGCCTCCCCCTATAGGTCCACCCCCTTTGGGAGGATCATCTTCCTATCGACTAGCCCAACAGTCAGTGTATCAGTCAAATTATGGTCCTACTGGCATGCATATGCCTTATCAATACTACCAATATGTTGAACCTAATCGAAAACTTCCATTCTTAGAAACTTTAGACTTTCCAGATCTATTCAAGTTGATTAATTATCCCATTCAACATAACCATCCATGGCCTGCTATGCTAGTCAAGTTACCATCAGACATTCAGAAGTTTGATGGGAAGCAGGGAGATGATCCCAAAAATCATGCAATGATGTTCCATATGTGGTGTTCTTCCAACTCCTTGATGGATGACTCTATTTGTTTGAGACTCTTTCAGCTAACTTTCACCAGTACGGCCACAAAGTGTACATTGAACTCCCATAACATTCATTTGTGGACTTTAGCTCATTGGAAACCTTTTATGTCACACACTTTCATCTACCCATTCGTTATGAAATGGGTACGGACCTTTTAAATTCGCTCTGTCAAAATACTTCCACACATATATCATACCATATTCATGAGTGGAGGAGGCGAAGATGACTCATTAAATCTCCCATCCCGGACCAACCATTAGATGATTGGTTCATGAAATCTTTGTTGCCTCCCATTGCTCGATATGTGGCTATGGGTGGTGATGTTACTAAAGAGCAGGCTATCAATCACGCTCAATATCTGGACTTGGTATATTCCTAATCCAAAACTCTGTATGAACTAATCCCTCAAGCTCCTCATCCTAGCATAGACCCTACCAAGCCACCTGTAGAAACTCCTGTTGACGGGGTCGTTGGTTCAATCCATCCCTCATGAACAACTAAGCATACCAAGAAACATAGTACTTCTACTTCTGCTACTTATACTCCTACGGTTTCTACCGAGGTGAATGCTATCCAAAGTACGCAGACACCCGACAACAAGAATAAAGCAAAAGGAAAAAATAAAAAAAATGGAAACCAACGGGAGAATCCCAAGGCTACAGCCACAGAGAATGATAATAAAGGAAAGAGAAAGGCCAAGTACCCCTACTTGTTGTGTGGTGGTGATCACTTCATGAAGGAGTTCCCTCGTTGTGAGGAGATTAGTAAATATTTGAAGAGTAACCCTACACCAGTGGTGCTTACCGATCCCTTCCCATCTCATCAAAAATTGATAGATCACATGTCTAATCAAGGGACCTCTAATTTTATAGAAGAAATCAGAATGATGTCCTTAGAAACCATTAGTTTGACTACTCGTAATCAGACCTACGACAAACCTGCAAAGAAGAAGGATGAAAATCCTTCTCCCGAGAAAATTCCTCCCGTTAGTTCTTCTTTGTCTTCGTTTAATGGCCCTCTTACCATCAAGAAACCTAATCTCGACTTGATTTTGTGCTCGCCTAAGAATACCCTCTGGAAGGATTTTTTTAATCCCAATGCCTGAGCTGCACATTTATAGAACGTTGTTGAATATTTGGCTCAGGAACCCTGTATGATGTCTACCCTGGAGGTGCTCCAAAGTTGTTCCACACAGTACAAGAAATTTTTGACTACTTTAGGATCCTTAGACCCTGATAGCACTAATATGATTCATTTCAATGTGGAGAACTACAAATCTAGATTACCCCACCAGCTCGCTTTTCAGATCCCGACCAAAGTAGTTGGGAGAAAGGTCCACAGGACCGTTTTGGATGAGGGAGCTTCAACCTCAGTTTTTTCTGTATCATGTTGGAGGGCCATTGGTTCTCCTTAACTTATGAAGTCACCTACGGCCTTAAAATATTTCGATGGATGACGTTTCCAACCTCATGGTCTGTTACCAGCCCTTTTAATTGAGCTTGGGGGCAAGATTGTTTCCATTCAGGTGGAGGTGGTCGATGCCCCATTGGATTATAATATTCTATTGGGGAGAAACTGGTTTTATGCTATGACCATCATCGCTTCAACAGTCTTTTGAACTCTCCAATTTCCTCATTTGGGGAAGATCGTGACCATTGATCAACTTGACTTGTGTTCATCGGATGCTACTACCCCCATTGTAAAGAACATCCCTGTGCTAGGTCAATCCCCTCCTCCTTATCAGTCGATTGGGGTAGGTATGCTAAAGGATTCAACCCTCATGGAAGTGTTTCCCTCAACCCCTTCTAGTACAGAAGTGGAAACCGTGAACATGATTTACACGACTGGCTATAGTCCTAAAGGCAAAGAATTTGTTGAGTCATCCTCTCTTTGCCCTTATGAAGAACTTTATGATGATGTTCAATCTGCTTCCGATGTCCTTTATAAATATATTCATCTGGTGGCTTCAGATCCTTACCACCTGCCCTACTGGCTAGAACCCTCTCTCCCTACTCTAGATTATCTCTCCCAAACTTTTCCATCGGATGATTCCATTATGGAGATCATGAGTACGGATGAACCTGTATGGGAAGATCATCATCATCGATCTTCTTTTCTTCCCAATGCTAGTTCGATAGACTTTGATCTTGTATCTCTTATTAGTACTGATATCGTCAGTGATCTACAAACACATGTATTGTTGCAAGACGCAGATTCTAAAGGAAATCTTTGCAACATCACTAAGACAACCCCAATTGACATATCAGTCAAGCCTGGAACTATTGAGCACGTTCATGTAGGCCAGAGCTACTCAACAGAAGAAGCTGAAAGTTATAGAGCGTTATTCAAAGAATTCTGTGATATTTTTTCTTGGACATACAAGGAAATTCCTAGGATTGATCTGTCCATCATTGTACACGAGATTAAAAGCTATCCCACGACAAAACCTGTACGACAAAAATTGCGTCAAGTCCATCCTAGGAAGGTTGTCGCTATTAAAGCCGAAGTGGAGAAACTTCTGAAGGTGGGGTTTATTTATCACGTTCCCCTGATGGAATGGGTGTCTAATATTGTCCCTGTGGCTAAGAAGCAGGGAACTATTAGGGTTTTTATTCATTTTTGAGACTTAAATAAGGCTTGTCCCGAGGACAATCTCCCTACTCCGCACATCGATCAAATCATCGATAATTGTGCTGGGAGCGTCATCTTTTCTTTTATGGATGTCTTTTCCGGCTACAATCAGAAGAGATTTTGCCCGTCGATCAGCATTAAAATACATTCATTTTTCCGTGGGGAACCTTCGCATATCGGAAGTTACCTTTTGGTATTAAAAATTATGGAGCTACATTCCAGCGCACCATGTCCTATGCTTTTCACGATTTCAAGCACATCATGGAACCTTAACTTGACGATCTCTCTACTCATTCACAGCAACAAGAGGACCATCCAGGGAATCTCAGGGACATTTTCCTCAGATGTCATCATTATAATATCTAGCGTAATCCACACAAAAGTGTCTTTTGTATTGAGACTGGATGTCTTCTTGGATTTGTCGTTTCCAAAGATGCCATCCGAATTGATCCTTTGAAAATTGATGCTATTTTGGCCTTACCTGCCACGGCAAACATCACTAATCTCCAAATTTTGCAAGGGAAGGCAAACTTTATTCATTGTTTCATATGTAAATTTGTAGAAAAAACACATGGTTATATGCGTCTCCTGAAGAAGGACACTCCATTCTTCTGGGATGACCAAGCCCAATGAGCTTTTGATAATCTGAAACATGCTCTAACCCATTCACCGGTGTTGCAGCCCCCATATTATTCAAAATAATTTATGTTATATGTTGTTTCCTCCACTACCACCATATAAATAGTCTAGTGCGGGAAGATCCCAACGGCCAACAACACGTGATATATTACCTAAGTAAGAGTCTCATTGACTCTAAAACCCGTTACTTGCATGTGGAGAAGTTAGCTATGGCTACGGTCATTTTTGTACAAAATTTCCGTCATTACATTCTACTTCGTACTAAAACTGTGCTCACGAATCAAAACCCCATGTACTACATTTTGACTCGTCAAGTACTAGGGGGAAATTATTCCCATTGGATTGTTATCTTACAGGAATTTGACCTTGATTTCACCAAGGCTACTTCGAAGAAATGCTTTGTTTTCGCAGAGTTGATGTGTGACCTTCCCTGTGCTTTGATGGAAGCTGAGCCCAACGATTCATTTCCAGATGAATTTTCATTCTTGATAAGCACGGCTGATCCATGGTATGGAGAATTGATCATCTATTTCTAGACTCAGAGATTTCATCCCGACATATCATGTGACGATTTTCATCATATCCGTCACCACACAAAGTACTATCTCATTTTAAATGATACGTTGTATCGACATGGTATTGACTCTATCCTTCGACGGTGCCTTACACACGAAGACGCTGAACATGTTCTGAATGACTTCCACTCACGAAATGGTTAATAAATGCCCACCCTATCAACACTTTTATCCTAAAAAGTGCACCCATCTTGCTCCTTTACACCGTGTCATTGATGTTGGCCCTTTTTCCAAGTGGGGTATTGATTTCATGCATTGTAATCCTACCTCAGTCAGGGGGCATGCTTACATCATCGTAGCCATCGATTAATTCACAAAATGGTATGAGGAAATGCCTACATATGCTGAGGATGGTAAGATTGTCGGCCTATTTTTATTTAACCATGTGATAGCTAGGTTTGGAGTCCCACAATTCATAGTCACTGACCATGGATCTCATTTCTGAAATTAGATGATAGATGAGTTAAGCGCTAAGCTGGGTTTTCTCCATGAAAACTCAACTTTGTATTACCCGTGGGCTAATGGTCAGGTAGAGGACATTAAATAGGTTTTGAAAACTATGTTGTTTAGGATGGTTGGAGATCACAAATCCAACTGGCACTTGACTCTCTTCTCCGCACTTTGAAATTATAGGACTTCAGTAAAAACAACAACTAGTTTCACACCCTTTCAGTTGGTATATGGACTAGAAGTTGTCCTCCCTATCGAGTTTCAAATCTCGTCGCTTAAACTTGCAGTAGAACTTCTTTCGAACACTTCCGCCGAGGAAGAGAGATTTTTGTACTTGACCAACCTTGATGAAAGTAGAATATATGTTGCCTCGAATAACAAGGCACGCAAAAAACATGTTAATGCATAGTATGATAAGTTTGTTCAGCCTCGTGTTTTCAATGAAGGTGACCTAGTCCTGGCTTATGATCAGAGACATGATAAACTAGGGAAGGGAAAGTTTGAATCTATGTGGTACAGTCTTTTTGTCGTTAGTAAGGCCTTGGAGAAAGGGGCTTACGAGCTCGTAGATTACGACGGGATACCCTTCGGGAAACCTTGCAATGGGTTGTACCTGAAGAAGTACTATGCTTAAGTCATTTCTGTATGGTACCTTGTATATATGTATATTATCTAACTTTTTAGTGTGTTTTGGAATTTTCAATATGGTTTTGAGTTTGTTGTCCATACGATTTATACCATGTTTGGTTATGCAGATCGGATGGATTTTTATGGTTTTGCTGATGATGCTTGTTGTCATACCTTGAACCTCGCTTCAGCTGCTTGGGGTTTGTATTCCCCATCTCATGACTTAGTCAGTTTAGGAGAAGTTTGTATTGGTCTAGGAACCAACAACATCGTCGAGTATAAGGGAGTGATAAGCTTACTAAGCGAGGCTACATCTCGGGACATTCATGACTTGGTAGTATTTTTGGACTCTCAGCTAGTGGTTTATCACTTAAACCACATTTATACCATCAAGAACCCCACACTTCTGTGTCTCTTTCGAAGAGTGATTCTATTAGAGAGGACATTTGATTTCATCACTTACAGGCATATCCCTAGGTCTGATAATACGATTGTTGACTCATTAGAAAACTACATTTTAGACTGGTATATCACCCATTCATAACTTTTAAAAATAAAACATGGTCCATTGTAAAGTAAAATAAACTGTAGAAGACACATAAAACTCATGTAAATATAATTTATCCATTTGAAACACATATAAACACCGGAAATGAGTCTATATATATATAATGTTTTTACAAAAAACTAGTCATAGGACCCCATCTGAAGCACTCTGGCTTTCAGGTATACAAAACAATAGAAAAATCCTGAAGCTAGCCAGCTTTTGGTGATACATCATGCAGACCGTCCAATGGCACTCATGGTAGCACATAATGGCCCTTAATACTCTACGTAGCAAGCGACTGAAACGACCTAACACTCCCACCATGTGTCTCTGATACCTCCTAGGTAGGTCATCTATCACAGCATCCGGGATGTCCAAAGTAAACTGGCCAAGGTTCTCCTCTAGCTCGGTTAGCTCATCGTCACCTCTATGTACAAAGCAAGCTCCTTCTCGCCTATCCATTGGGGATGAACCCCCAGGCCACGTGTCTCCAACATCTGTATGAAAACATTAGGTCTTGTTATCATCTATAAAAATCATAAAACTTGAAAATACAAAAATAATCAATATCTTGAGCATTTTCTTACTGATGTCACCCCACTGAGAACCAGCTAGTAGTGGAAGATATGGATCCCCTCGAAATTTGGTCCCAACATAAGAATAGTCCTTAATCATGAGGATCTAGTTGTTCAGCCAACGGAAGAAGGGAGCCCCGTATTTGACCTTGGCTCCGCTAACTCCAGTGTGGGCCATGATCTCCACCCACCACAAAATGTGGGGGTATCGAGCTATAAGCTCATTAAAAACCACCTGTGGTCTCAGTAGAGGTACCCTCTTGAAAAATAAACATGCCAGGATAGTCCCATACCCAAACTGTTTGAGCTCTCCTTGCCGACACTTCGTCAACTGATCGTTAAACATGGACAACAATGCCTCGACCCAATTAAACACTATGGGTGCCATGGCCTCCAGGTCATACAACATATGTTCCTGGGATGCTTGGTGAGCCCCTTGGCTCCCAGTTACCCTCTTCATAGTGAATAAAATGGTCTGAAGGGGTAAGTCCATCACATCCTTTATCGGGATCTTCTTACCCGACATTTTGGTACCTGGATAGCAATGATGATTAATAAGTTCCTGTGTGGTAATATCTCCTCCCTGGGAGACAGTCAGAGGGATAGGTGCTCCACGCTTGGATAGTCCGTTCAAAACGTAAATGTCCTCCACCTCAACAGTGAGAATGTGGGGCCCCACCTCAAAATGTTGTTGTTCCGGATTCCACATTCGTAAGATGTACTCCAATAATCGTACATGTGATATCATAATTGTAGTGTGGAAGAGTTTCAAGAGGCCACACCCTCGTAGAGAAGCTATGGAAGCCACATTTTCCACAGCATGGGCATCATCATCTTCATGTTGCCTCTCTTTCCAAGTCACCATTTTGAACAAAATGACCTGTCAAAACAATCAATGGAGCATTTATACACACATCCAATATTTAAAACTAATTAAAATCCTCTATTTTGGCTAGGGAATCCATGTTTTGGGCACCATGGACAGCACCGTTCCTGTCCCCTTATCATAAATAGGTTCCACCGCCTGTGCAAGCTTAAAAAATGTGATTCTCATCGAGCATCGCTTCTCCCGCAAAGGCTATAAGCATTACCCGGGAAACATTTTTATGCTTGTCTTAAAAACCCCAAAACTCAATAAAAATGCATGGAAGTGAAAAATGGAAACCATAAAAATGAAGGGAAGGATTCTAGCTCTTGCCTGAAACTGACGGCTTGAAAAATGGACGGGTAACAACTCTGCAATCTCCAACTGAAATCTGCATGCAAATTCTCCCAAATGCTCTCCAAAACTTGGTAAATGGTAGATGAATTGGTTTTTACTATTTGCTGTGGATTTTGTAAAGCATTTTTAGGGTTATTATATTATTTTAAATATTTTTAAGTCATTTTCATTAAAAATACCCTTCTATAGTTTAAAAAAGTCAGTTTTAAATGTTTTTGGAGAACTAATGGCCTTTTTAAAAAAAATTTGCAAGGACAAAAATACAGTATTGTCTATGGGTAAGTTTGTTTTTGGATTTTTCATACTTCCGCAAAATGGAAAAATTCACCAAGCATTCATTTTGATACTTTGATCATGCTCTTTAAACCTAGTATCAAAGCTCCAAGTCATTTTTGCTTCTTTTCAGGCTCGTTAAACCCGTTCATCGCGAAAAGAAACCCTAATGGAGTCTTCTTTAAACTCTTTTTGGACTCCTTAAATGTGAAAAGATTGTTGAGCAAACTTGTCTTCTTCACGCTCATAAAAGTACTTGAAGAGTTGTCTTTCTGACAGTATTTTACCCATTTTTCAGTTCGGATTGACTAGTTACGAAAAATGAGCACTCCAACCAATCATGACTAGAAGAGTTCTCTCGAGTATTATTTTATACTTTTTTGGGCCCTAAAGACTAAATTGTACAGAAAAGCACCCTTTGGATTCTTCTTCCGTTTTCGTTCAAACTCTCTAAATGTGAACGATACTGAGTTAAATTTCAATGGACTCATTAAACTAAACATTGAGAGACCCTTTTCTGGGAACGAACCCCTCCTTTCTCAAGTTCATGAAATATATGAGAATGGACTTACCTACGGATAAGATGCAACGAGTGTTTGTTACCCTCTTTGAACTCGTAAAAATGAAAAAAGGTACTCATCAATCATGATGATAAAATTAAGGGAAGGGAATTAATTCATTTTACAAATAAAATGGCAGTTAGTGGTCACCTTTGAACATGGCACTTTTTGCATCTTATTCAGTCAATTGGGTATTCAGCTGACTTCCAAGTCGATCCACTTTCATGAGTTGTGTCACTCCTTTGAGTCTTTCAAAGAATGTATTGTCTGCCACTGCATTATGTCCTGGTATGCACCTGGTTTAGTCACTGTTTCCAAGTCTTCGGTCTTTCTACCCGATGTTCAAAGGGAAGTTGAAAGTTTACCTCCATAATCAAAACAACCTTTGTGTCAATACCTTTTGACTCAGTCCTATGGTTACATCATCTACAACATTCCAGAAATTTGTTTTGAGTTTCATGTCGTTGATGTGGGATTCATCATGGCCCTCCTTTGACGAGACTATTCCTGTCGACATCAACTCATCATCTAGGAATTTGTCTTAGAAACAAGTTTAGTACCTTGAGGTCTATATGCCTTACTGACATATTCTCTCGCTCTCGACATAGGTTCACATCATTGACCTTTGATTGATAGATTCGACTAAGTGTTCGACATCAAATCATCTATTCACACTCAGGAGATTATACTAGGGTACCTTGGGAATCACTGACATCAATGGTGATATCCCTCGCACTTGTTAATGGTTCTCATCATTGACTGGTAATAAAGTGGTTTCTACCATGTTCGAGGTCAAAACATTGTAATCACATGGATAGAATCGTACTTTGTGGAAGGTGAGATGAAGACCCTGGGTATTTGTTAAGCACCCGTTGTTTTCCCCAGGTTGCCATGGAGTATTTTGTATGAGTCCTAGAATGGATCCACATTTGTCTAGTCGTGGTTGTGCTCAAATTTTTCCATTTGACATAGATCTGCAGTGTATGTATGGTAGCTATGTCCAAATTTGAGTCCTCTATCACATAGATCTACGCTGTATTCTAGTAGCCATGTTTGTTCATCTCTCTCATGGATCTGCCTTGTATTGGTCTGCAGCCATGATGAAGAGACATTTAGTTATGAGTCAAAAGTATTGATGTATTGCAAATGCATGGTTGATGATGATCTCCGATCAAGCGATTTCTTGCCTCGAAGTGATAACTTTCTCTTTCAAATATCTCACATGATCGTATCCCTCTACCTCATGATTTGGGGGGAATTATGTTACACATAAATCTTGTCACCATCATGTGTTGAGGCGCTAAACATCAATAATTTCCCTGAAATCCCAAATTGTTAAGTGAAATATTGGCCTAGACTTCAGTTTTACATATAAAATTCTAGCATCTCCTTTTCCCTTAAGGAAATAGGTGTTACCTTGTTTAGTAATGCCTACTGTCTATTGACAGTAAGCGGTGCCACCGCTTATTCATCTTGTTCAAAGAGTGGTTCCTACCTGGTAACTCTCTGTCACAATGGAAGAAAACCGGTGTCCAAGGTAAAAAGTGAAAAAGAGAATATTCCATGAAGCTTCTCGAAGGAATACTTCATGGCACCCTCATCTCTACTCCTGAGGACCACTTAGGCTCGAGATCCATCCTTTTGGTATCTCCCTTCCACCTCACCCACCATTTTCTCAACCATCCCTATCCTCCCAAGGCCTATAAAACCTAGCTCATTCCCATGGTTGAGAGAGAGAAAAGTTATGTTGTTGCACTGAGGTTCTGGCCAAATCTAGGGTGAGCATAGAAGGAACAAGTTGGAGATTTTGAGGACAAGGAATTGGGATGTGAATTAGCATCACAACACTAAGTCGAAGGTTGTAAGCTTTCTTCTTCATCTTTAATGCAAAGTTGGTTCCTTTCCTGTAAAATATGTTATGTTGTAATAATGCATTTTACTGTTGGATTCCTTAGTCACTGACATAGAATTGTAGATTATATTCTCGTTCCTTTGATCTTGTTTTCTAATTTGATGTGATTGTGCAAGTACATCCGTGGAGAGCCATCACCATAGTAAACAACTACATCACGCTATCAAAGGATGCATTCCATATCTCTGCAACTTCTAGGGAAAGTCTTCTATCTCTGTTGTAACCCATTTGTTCTAGATCTGAACTATTCAAACTGGAGGAACATCTCTTGTCCGCAAGAAGTGCATTTTTCCTAGCAACAACACTATATAAAATTCCGCTCAATTATGAAAAATTAAACTAATAGCACTTTCACCAAGCGAAATTTTTCTAGATAGTTGATCTATTTGGTCAAACCATATTTCTGTGAAGCGTGTTTTCAATTTCAACCATGGCATGAAAATTCCGTAAGGCCTCTTGGGAATTAATGTCCTTGTAATTTAATCAGTGGAATTTTTTCTCTCTATGGATTTGTTTGGATGGATGATGGATGTTGGGCACGCGTCTTAACTTACCAGCAACATGAAAATTCCTTAGATTACCAAAAAATTAACCTGCTTGCTTCTTTATTCAGCGGAATTGTTCTGAGGCGTTGGATGTTGTTGAAATTGATATGTTCTGTTGATTTGTTGGAAGTTTGATCTGAACTATGGATATATACTTTGGCTGAAAAATCGTTCAAGATCATGTCATGGATGTGCTGCAACCAATTGCGGGGAAGAAAGAATGCGTTCATTCAACCGCCGAGTTAGGGAACCCATAGCTCACATTACCATCTTTGACTTTATCACAATCTGTGTGACCCAATGCAATCTGCAATAATTTATTTGATTTTAGATAGAATATGTTGCTATGCTTTAATCGGTCCCTGAGTTCTTTAAATTTCATATTCCACGTATTCTCAAATGAGGAAGCATAAACTGAGATGTAATCTTCCAAAACATGCAAATCCTTAAACGATTTTTCATATAAGTATTAAATTTTTTTTTTATGAAATTAAGAACATGTCGTCGGTTCTTAGCGGTAACAGCATGCGACCTCTTCAATCTTCATATTGGAGCCATACCATTCTAGGAAAATAGCAAAATATTTAGAGAGTGGAGTAGTTAAATATTTTTAACCTCTAAGGGGAAAATAGGCTCCTCTCTACTGAGCATGGCGTTCAGCAAATGGAAGTCTGTGAAATTTGATAACCTCTCTACAATCTTTGAGCCATTCCGCGAGCTTCCAAAAGATCCATCATAAATGTGTTTAATGCAATATAAATTTGTAGTTGTCGAATGTAATTCCATTTGGATATAACCATCTTGCTTGATTATACTATTTGCATCTTTCCTAACAATTCTTTTACTGACTTATTGGTAACTTTTGTAGATTCTATGAGTAAATCCAACTCAGAAAGAGGCGTCATTTATAAGTTTTGCAAGGGACATTATTCCACATCCGTAAGAGGGTGTATATTTTACACTCTATATACACCAAGAGTTACAAATAATATCAAGGAACAAAGAAAATGTTATAGAGTATTCTTGTGATTTTGGTGCTTGGAATTCAATTGGTGTATTGATGTGTTGAAGGTGTGGGCCCATGCGACCATAGGCTCTTGGTGTTGAGCAGGCCTTGTGCCAATAAACTTCTATAAAAAAATTCCTTTTATAAAAATAAACTTTGGTCACAGGCTCTTGATTGATTATTATTCAAAACGTATAAAATCATTGTTTCTTTTTCTTTTGCTTGAATAGCCATTAAAAAAAATTCTTCTTACAAACCAGGAAACATTTTCCATGATTTATTAAATAACTCAAGCCTCAAAGTTATCCAACCACCAACAATTTTTTTTGAAATTCATAATGCAACGACACCAACCGATGCAAAAATAGTCAGTGCTAACAACTTTCTCCACTTGGGATTTTATCCTCCATGCGAGGTAGGAAAGAACCCCGTATACCAAGTGCCCGATCTATTGGGTTGTTCCCAATCTCTCCTGAAATACTCTACCTGTGCTAACATGTAACCATCATTGAAAACATTCTGCAAACAAATCCTGGTCAACCTGTAATGAAGGTGTGGGCCCATGCAACCATAGGCTCTTGGTGTTGAGCGGGCTATGCTCTTGGTGTTGAGCGGGCCTTGTGCCAATAAACTTCTATAAAAAACTTCCTTTTCCAATATTTTACAAAAATAAACTTTGGTCATAGGCTCTTGCTTGGTTACTATTCAAAACGTATAAAATCATTGTTTCTTTTTCTTTTGCTTGAATAGCCATTAAAAAAAAGTCTTTTTGTAAACTTTGGTCATAGGCTCTTGCTTGATTATTATTCAAAACGTATAAAATCAATGTTTCTTTTTCTTTTGTTTGAATAGCCATTAAAAAAAAATTATTCTTACAAACCAGGAAACATTTTCCATGATTTATTAAATAACTCAAGCCTCAAAGTTATCCAACCACCAACAAATTTTTTTGAAATTCATAATGGAACGACACCAACCGATGCAAAAATAGTCAGTGCTAACAACTGTCTCCACTTGGGATTTTATCCTCCATGCGAGGTAGCAAAGAACCCTGTAGACCAAGTGCCTTGTTAGGATTATTAATCCTCCCTTGTCCAAATTTGGTCATATGTCTAAATCAGGAGTCATGTCTAAATCAGGAGTCCATCCAGTCTATTTATAGTCATTAGCACCATTGGTTAAACTTGACCTAATTGGGGCACATGTTTCAGTTACCAAAGTGTGGGGAACACTAATTGAGGCTCACTGCCACTTATTGCACTTGATTGCATAAGTTTAGGATTCTCCTATATCAATCCCTACAATTTAGGAAGCAGCTGGGAGTGCCGAAACCAACCAAGGTCAGTTCACTTTAGTTAATGACTAATCAAGCCAAGTTAGGAGTCAGTTACATTCAGTTCTAGCCCTCTACCTTTAGTTAGCACTAGGTTTAATTGATTGCACACATGTGGGGTGCTTTTCTCACCTACCACAGTCAGTTAACCATTAGTCAACACTAAATGTAACACTTGGTTGTGTTTTAAAGCTCCTATGAACTCCGATTATGATTTAGACAAGGACAGTTAACTACTGGGTCCTCCGATAGTGATTTAGACAAAGTCTTGGTTACCTACAGTCAAGTAGAGGCTAATCAATTCGAACTTCCTCATGTGGATTCGAATTGCTTGTGGCTATTAAAGCCATTTTACATTATTTTAATTATCATCTGGATTACTTTTTTTATTAATGAAAGCATTCACAGCTGCAAGCCTTTGCATTGTTTCATTCTTCAATGGCTGAGTAAATTGTGAGATCTTATTTGTGAGTTGTGTGTTTGTCTACAGATCTATATGCTCAAATTTAACATGGTATCAGAGTCTCGACGGACAAGGCACTTCTCCTCCTCGGATCTCCTACTGGATCATTTTTTTTGTTTTGTAGGTACAACTTTGAAATGAATTCATCAGTTCCTCTTCTCACCCGATCCTCGGACTATTTTGAATGGAGGGTGAAGATGAATATATGTCTAAGAAGACAAAAACTCTTTTCGGTGTCTATTGGACTTGGTAGAAATTCTTTCGAGAGTGATAATGACTGGCTAAAAGCAAAGGATAAAGCTTTTGAAATAATGGAACTAGCTCTTTCTCCTAGCATGCGCTACCACAGTAGATCTATTAAAGATCCATAGGAACTCTGGGCAAGATTGGACAGAACCTTTGGAAGCACATGGAGCATCCTTGATCCAAAAATATTGGCCTCCACTCTCTCTGATGAAGTTGTTCAAGATGAAGAAGAAGTAGAAGCTTCTACACAGTCAATTCGAATTGAAGACAGTCTCCATGCAGTGACTCCTTCTCCTGATGCTCCGGAAGTTCATGAGATCTCTGATATCTCATCTTCTCATATTGCTGAAACAGAAGAAGACATTCGAATCTCTGATATTGAAGAAAAATTCTGCTGCACTTCCATGCAAACATTCACCAGTGATTTTCCTTTAAATTTTGTGCAAAATTTACCAGTAATTGCTTCCAAAAGTGAAGAGAAATTTGATTTTTCTCCTTCTAATGTTGCTGTTGGTGTGCAAATATGTGATACCTTGGATATTTTGGAAGAAATATCAGATTACCAGAGTGATCCATTCGCTCCCCATGATCTAGTTTTTCCAGTAAATTCCTGCAGGATTGCATGCACCAAAATTCAGAATTTTGAAGCAGAAGAAAGCCGTGCATCCACCGTCTCGGTTAACCATTTATTTGAATCTGATATTAACCTTATTGGATCTGATGTGATATTATTTAGATAATATCTTATATTTCTTGGTTTAATATATCAAATTCATAATCTTTCAGTACCGCTTGTAGCTGTTCTCATCAATGGTGTGAAGAAACAAGTACTGCAAGTCTCCTACAAAACTACTGCTGGGAATTTGATTCCATTTCACAGTTTTGGATCTGTTTTGAACCTATTTAGATATGATTTACTTTCTGATCTGATATTATTTGGTTCATATTTTAAAATTTAAAATCATTCAGTCATGCTTGTAGCTTCTCTCACCAATTCCGGTGTGAAAAATCAAGTACCGCACTTTCTCTTCAAAACTACTGATGGGGATTTGGTGTTAGTTTCCTCATATGAGGTTGCTGATATTTTATTATGTGATTCATTATCTATTTCAGAAGCTATATCAGACTATGGAGCTCCAGCATTCGCTCTCAACAGTCCCAGTTCCTCTCTAGCATTGATCACATGCTCATCTTCTCACAGAACTAGTAAAGAGGAAGATTTTTTGCATCCGCCTGGACACCTGCTCCTAACACTTGGGGCTGTTCTTACCACTCATGGTTTTCTGTTCATGGCTGCAACATATCAATTTCTTGAGTGTTCTTCACATTCTCTGAGTGTTCTTCACATTCTCTAAATTCTCAAGAACCTTTCCTCACTTTTCAGTTGACTTCAGTTGCTCTACATGGGTCCAGTCTTCATCCAGCAGCTATCTATATCTCTGATTTAGTTGAGCATATCATTCTTCTTCCAAAGAGGAAGATTCCTCCAGACATAATGATGGAGAGGTTCACATGCCAGGCCCCAGGATACCTATGTAGAGAAGAACCAGATTGATCCTGATTCTACCTGCTTAATTAGAAGGGGGGGTTTTTTTCCCATGTGGTTTTTCCCCAAGCACCTTATTTTTGAGCAGTTACTTTACTTTACTTGATGTAATGGGTGACCTATGGTCTTAGTTACCAGGGCCCACAGTTTTTCCAAGTTAGAATTCAGGGGGGGTGTTAGGATTATTAATCCTCCCTTGTCCAAATTTGGTCATATGTCTAAATCGAGAGTCATGTCTAAATCAGGAGTCCCAGTCTATTTATAGTCATTAGCACCATTGGTTAAACTTGACCTAATTGGGGCACATGTTTCAGTTACCAAAGTGTGGGAAACACTAATTGAGGCTCACTGCCACTTATTGCACTTTATTGCATAAGTTTAGGAGTCTCCTAGATCAATCCCTACAATTTAGGAAGCAACTGGGAGTGCCGAAACCAACCAAGGTCAGTTCACTTCAGTTAATGACTAATCAAGCCAAGTTAGGAGTTAGTTACATTCAGTTCTAGCCCTCTACCTTTAGTTAGCACTAGGTTTAATTGATTGCACATATGTGGGGCGCTTTTCTCACCTACCACAGTCAGTTAACCATTAGTCAACACTAAATGTAACACTTGGTTGTGTTTTAAAGCTCCTATGAACTCCGATTATGATTTAGACAAGAACAGTTAACTATTGGGTCCTCCGATAGTGATTTAGACAAAGTCTTGGTTACCTACAGTCAAGTAGAGGCTAATCAATTCGAACTTCCTCATGTGGATTCGAATTGCTTGTGGCTATTAAAGCCATTTTACATTATTTTAATTATCATATGGATTACTTTTTTGATTAATGAAAGCATTCACAGCTGCAAGCCTTTGCACTGTTTCATTCTTCAATGGCTGAGTAAATTGTGAGATCTTCTTTGTGAGTTGTGTGTTTGTCTACAGATCTATATGCTCAAATTTAACATGCCTGATCTATTGGGTTGATCCCAATCTCTCCTGAAATACTCTACCTGTGCTAACATGTAACCATCACTGAAAACATTCTGCAAACAAATCCTGGTCAACCTATAATGAAGGTGTGGGCCCATGCGACCATAGGCTCTTGGTGTTGAGTGGGCCTTGTGCCAATAAACTTCTATAAAAAACTTCCTTTTCCAATATTTTACAAAAATAAACTTTGGTCATAGGATCTTGCTTGATTATTATTCAAAATGTATAAAATCATTGTTTCTTTTTCTTTTGCTTGAATAGCCATTAAAAAAAATTCTTTTTGTAAACTTTGGTCATAGGCTCTTGCTTGATTATTATTCAAAACGTAAAAAATCATTGTTTCTTTTTCTTTTGCTTGAATAGCCATTAAAAAAAAATTCTTCTTACAAACCAGGAAACATTTTCCATGATTTATTAAATAACTCAAGCCTCAAAGTTATCCAACCACCAACAAATTTTTTTGAAATTCATAATGCAACGACACCAACCGATGCAAAAATAGTCAGTGCTAACAATTGTCTCCACTTGGGATTTTATCCTCCATGCGAGGTAGCAAAGAACCCCGTATACCAAGTGCATGATCTATTGGGTTGTTCCCAATCTCTCCTGAAATACTCTACATGTGCTAACATGTAACCATCACTGAAAACATTCTGCAAACAAATCCTGGTCAACCTGTAATGAACCCATACTACAACCTTTAACCTGTCACTCGTCCATCCTCTGAGGGCTAAAAGGTAATTGTAAATTGCAAACTTGAACTTTTAACTGAAACTAAAACTGAAATCAAACTGAAAAATGCTGAAAGAAATGCTCGTTATGTCGATCTCATTCACACCTACCTACCCTACTTAACCGAGCAATAATGCCCAATCAAGTAAACTCTGACTTCCAATGAAGCCAATCAAGCAACTAATCCAATAGATAAACTTCCTCATCATGCTTGAGTAAAATCAGAACATAAAAGCATAGTGAAAAAAAACAATGGTACTGAATTTGATATTTTTGGAGAGGACACAACCAACCATTCCTGCTGCAAATTTTCTCCATAGATTTTACTACTGGATCATAAAAAACATCACAACTTTCAAAATACTCGATCACTTGTCTTTCATGACAAGGCTGCTCAAACTGCAAATTCTTTTACATACTGTCAAACTGTTTTTCAAAAGAATCATGTAATGAATGCTTATGACAATTTCCAACGAAGACATCCACAACTTCATTTAAAATTCATGAATTAACATCTTGATTCTTTTTATGCATTTCAAAGGAAATATCATTCTTTTCTTCCATAAAATTGAGCAAACAAAATCATTCTTCTTGACATGAAATTTATGAATTTGAAAAACAAAAAGAAACATCCATTTGAGAATCCTCATCTTCTTTTTTGTGATTTAATCCTTCATTACAGACTGTTATTTTTTCCACATGCTAAGATTGATTGCATGATTGATCATCCTGCTTATCTTCCACTTCTAAAAAGTTCATGAATTTTTTCGTTACCTCAAATTTCTGTTTTTGATTAGAGATTTTAAGTATATGTCTCAGCAATTCAAATGAATAATAACACAAAGGTAAACAGTCACTTTTAGCACACTCACTATCATCTCTATTTTCAGCCTTTTAGTCATGGATTACAATCAAATTTTATTCACTAACTGTGCCATAATTTGCAAAAATTTTAGCTGGTTTTTTAGGCACAACATCTAAGTAGTCCTCCTCATACTCATCATATATAGGTGGACTGAAATATTTTTCAAAATCACCACTAATAGAATTTATAACAGGCCGATTGCATCCTACTTCATGAAAAAAAAATATTGCAACATTCTTCCTATACATCGTTGGGCTGAATTTCTTCTTGCTCATGAAAAGTATTGATATGTAGAGCAAGTTCTTCTTGTTCGTGTCACTCAACCAATTATAATTCATTTTCCATTTTATCACCATTGTCTTGGTATGAAATTCTTTAAGACATCCTAAGATTGTCTTCAACCCCTAATTATTAAATAAACATATGCTGCAATGTGATTGATTTTCTCTCCAAAAGCAGTAATGACAATTCGGGAGGGAAAGTAGATGCATAATGCAATTTTGTAGCACCTTCTAATGGTTGAATTTATTTTGGCATGTTATAATAAAATCTTGCAAACCTTCTGTTAAAACTAGACATAGTTTCATCCTCATTTTTCTTCATGGAATAAAACTCTGAAAAAACTTGGTCCAATGACCTCCTCTCACCCCAAAAATTCAAAAAGATATCATAAAACACTTCCCGTGTATTGATGGATTTAGGCTGCAAATGCTTAAACCATTCCTTAACATATCCTTGCAAAGATTTGGAAAAATCCCTCATGCAAACATCATCATGTTCTATTTCAAAGAGGTCAAAGAAATGCTCAAAGGCTCGTAGATGTTTCTCAACTGTAAGGTTCTTGGATTCTCCATCTAACGTAGGAATGTACTTGTAGTGCTTTGTAGGAAAATCATGAAGAACATGAGGTAGATGAAGTGGTATGTACCAGTTTTGGATATTAGAAGAAACATGGCTATGTGGCAAGGATGTAACATCAACTTTGGTATCATGAGGCTTACAAGGTTGTTTTTGATGTCATGTGGTTCAAATAAAAGGTCTTAATCAAAATCATATGCACATGATGAAAAGATACTTTCAATTTGAAAAGAAGGATAAACAGGAGTGAATCCATGGTCTTGTTTTGAATGCAATAAACAATGAGAAATTCTTATGACAAGCTTAGGAAATGATAGAAAAATGTTTACAAGAAATGATAAGACATCTTGGAGAAAACTGAAACTTGAATACCTTATCTTTTCATCATGCATTTCCATGTCTTTACGGTGAGATCATTTCCCCAGTAGAGTTTATCGGTTCTCTTTGAAAGCTTGATTCTGGATCATGCCACCAGTAGAGTCACTGAAATTTGAATTCTTGAATATGGAGTCGCAAGGTGAAAGATGCACAACCTTCTTGATGTTTGACCATTGTTCACCATCCATAATCAAGTCTGCATTTTTGTTGTTCATACCCAGGGAAGATTTGAACCCTCACTCCCTGGAAACGACGCCAATTTGTTAGCGCTCAAAATTTACCTCAGGTTGTGGGAAGGAAATCTCAAGGTAACAATAAAACCACTTTAGACTGTATTTATGACCTAATACATTCAGAGAGAGATCTCTCACTATTTACAAAGTGTTCACACTAAATATATTCAATCAAATCATTCAGAAGGTCATATTTTCTCATAGTAACAAGTTGTTTTAAAAAGAAGTTTGGTAAGACAATCATGGAGGAGGCCATTGGGCAATGGAGTCAACAATTAGATATGAGTTTGGTTGCAAGAGGTAGGGGTTTGAAAGGTTCATGCATAGAGGAAAGGTATACACCATTTCCTCAGTCTTGAAGCTTTTGCAGGTTTATTAAAAGACAAGGAGGACAGACCATCAAGCAAAGCACCAAACTTGGGTGAGTTCTGCAAGACTTTAGTAGACAATGGTTTCAAAATGCTTAAACAAATGAAAGTAGAGCATGCAAGATGAATTCTAGTTCATAAAACTAATGATCAAGCATGAAAAGAAACAAAAAATAGAGTGTTAAAAGGTAATAACAGTAACAAGGAGATCATTTACTGAAGAAAAAGATGACATAAGAAATCTCTGCCATGGAAACTTCAACCTTTCCATCTCTCCAATTTTTATTCATCTACTGAAAATGAAAGCCATTACAATGAAGAGCCTCCCTACTCTTGAAAATCCAACCCTATATCTATCTATTACATTTCATTTTGTAGAAAAACTACATCTACTCAAGCTGAAATTCAAAATCTAACTAAACTCTAAAAATAGAAACAATTACAACCAATTTGGTTCATTTCAAAAAGAGAACTGCAGAAAAATAGGACTCAAAGACCCACCTTCATATATCAAATGGTGACATATGTGTGAAATATGAGAGAGGTTTTTGTAATTGACCATATTATGGACAAAACCCATGTCTTCATTGGCTCATATTCACCTCCAACGCATTGGAATCTGCATTTGAATTCGATGACTGATAAGATTGTGAAATTCTGGAAAAATACCCTATAAAGATGACTTAAATTATCCCAAACTGTAGTACCTGTGTAAAAACAGAGAGTGGTTATTATAAATAAACATATTTTGAGGAAAATCCTCTCTCAGTTTCTCAAATTTCGTCACAGTTTGACATAAACAATTGCTTGAATTTAATGACTAAAACAATCACTTTCATAAAAACTTGGCCAGCTGCTGCAATTCTGAACCGTTAATCCCCAATATTGTTTGCAATAATTAAATAAAATATTTCTTTTTGAAATAATTCCATATGTATATTTCCCAGTGCAGTATTTCCCTTAACATTCTCCATGACAGATATCTCAACTCCAAACAAAACTAGATATGCTCTACCATATGGAAAAATATATATAGTCAAAACTGTGATCCTCGTACAAAAATAAAATCCAACCGTAGTGAAGTAGAATGATAAGATCTTGAAGAAACCAAAGAGATTCTTAAGCCTATAAACATCTCTGCTTAAAACGTGTTCTCCATTCCCATCAGGCTTCCCAACTCTCTTCTCCTTTAACTCCAATTGCACCTGTTAAAAATTTGCAACCCAATAAGAATTGTTGCTTGGCTCCTTGGATATTGGCCTGCTTTCACATCCACCTAGCGGAAAATTTCTGAACTGTTGATTTTTTAAAATGAATATGATAAGAACACGTGTTTGACTTGCACACTATATAAAATTCTGCTCAATTGTGAAAAATTAAACTAACAACACCAGGGGAATTTTTTTGGAGGGTTGATCTATTTGGTCAAACCATATTACTTTGATTAGCGGAATTTTTTCTCTCCGTGCAATTAGCGGAATTTTTTCTCTCCGTGGATTTGTTTGGATGGATGATGGATGTTGGACACGCGTCTTAACTTACCAGCAAGATAAAAATTTCGTAGATTACCAAAACATTAACCTGCTTTCTTCTTTATTCAGCGGAATTGTTCTGAGGCGTTGAATATTGTTGAATTTGATATGTTTGATTGATTGGTTGGAAGTTTGATCTGAAATATGGATGTGCTGCTACCAATTGTCGAGTGAGGGAAGAAAGAATGCGTTGATTCAACTCTCGAGTTAGGGAAACAAGAGCTCACATTACCATCTTTGACTTCATCACAATCTGTGCGACCCAATGCAATCTGCAATACTTTATTTGATTCTAGAAAGAATCTGCTGCTACACTTTAATCGGTCCCTGAGTTACTTGAATTTCATATTCCACGTATTCTCAAATGAGAAAACATAAACTAAGATGTAATCTTCCAAAACCTGCAAATGCTTAAACGAATTTTGATACAAGTATTAAAATATTTGTTTATGAAATTAAGAACATGTCGTCGGTTCTGAGCTGTAACAACATGCGACCTCTTCAATCCTTAATATTGGAGCCATACCATTCTAGGAAAATAGAAAAATCTCTAGAGAGTAGAGTAGTTAAATATTTTTAACCTCCAAGGGGAAAACGGGCTCCTCTCTGCTGAGCGCTGAGCATGGCGTTCAGCAAACGGAAGTCTTTGAAACCTCTCTAAAATCGTTGAGCCATTCAGCGATCTTCCAAATGATCCATCATAAATGCGTTTAATGCAATGTAAATTTATAGTTGTCCAATGTTATTCCATTTGGATGTAACCATCTTGCTCGATTATACCATTTGCTTCTTTTCTAATAATTATTTTACTGACTTAGAGGTAACTGTTGTAGATTCTATGAGTAAATCCAACTCGGAAAGAGGCGTCATTTATAAGTTTTCCCAGGGACATTGTCACACATGCTTAAGAGGGTGTATCATTTGCACTTTATATACACCAAGAGTTACAAATGATATCAAAGAACAAACAAAAGGTTATAGAGTGCTTGTGATATTGGCGCTTGGACTTCAATTGGTGTATTGATGTGTTGAATGCGCCTCTTGGTGTTGACCAGCCTTGTGCCAATAATTATAAAAATAAATTTTGGTCATTAATATAAAAACCTGATTATAAAGCCAAAATTTATATATAAAACCAATCATTATTATTAAAAAAAAAAGTATAAAATCATTTTTTCTTTTTTCTTTTGCTTGAATAGTCATTAAAAAAAAAATCTTCTTGCAAACTAGGAAACTTTTTCAATGATTTATTAAATAACTCAAGCGTCAAAGTTATCCAACCACCTACAAAAAATTTTGAAATTCATAATGCAACGACACCAACCGATGCAAAAATAAGTAGTGCTAACCGTTGGATCCACTTCGGATGTTATTCTCCTTGCAAGGTAGCAAAGAACCTTGTATACCAAGTGCCTGATCCATTGGGTTGTTCTCAATATCTCCTGAAATCCTCTACCTGTGGTGACTTGTAACCATCACTGAAAACATTATGCAAACAAATACCTGTCAACCTGTAATAAACCCATACTGCAGCCTGTAACCTGTCACCCGTCCATCCTCTGAAGGCTAAAAACTAATTGTAAACTGCAAACCTAAACTTTTAACTGAAACTGAAACTGAAATCAAACTGAAAACTGTTGAAATAAATGCTTGTCATGTCGAGCTTATTCACACCTACCTACCCTACTTAGCCGAGCACCAATGCCCAATCAAGTAAACTCTGACTTCCAATGAATCCGATCAAGCAACTGATCCAATAGATAAACTTCCTCATCATGCTTAAGTAAAATCAGAACATAAAATAATAATGGCAAAAGACAATGGTACTGAATTTGATCTTTTTAGCGAGAACACAACCAACCATTCCTGGTGCAAATTTTCTCCATATATTCAGCTACTGGATCATAAAAAACATGACAACTTTCAAAATGATCGATCACTTGTTTGTCATGACAAAGCTGCTCAAACTGTAAATTCTCTTGCATATTGTCAAACTGTTTTTCAAAAGAATCATGCAAGCAATGCTCATGACAATTTCCAATGAAGACATCCACAACTTCATTTAAAATTCCTGAATTAGCTTGATTCTTTTTAAGCATTTCAAAAGAAATATCATTCTTTTCTTCCATAAAATCGAGCGAACAAAATCCTTCTTCTTGACATGAAATTTCTGAATTTGAAAAACAAAAAGAAAGATTCATTTGAGAATCCTCATCTTCTTTTTTTGTGATTTAATACTTCATTGTAGACTGTTTTTTTTCCACATGTTGAGATTGATTGCATGATTGATTATCTTGCTTATCTTCCACTTCTAAAAAGTTGATGAAATTTCCCATTACCTCAAATTTTTGTTTTTGATTAGAGATTTTAAGTATATGTCTCAGCAACTCAAATGAAGAATAACAAAAAGGTAAATAGTCACTTCCAACACACTCACTATCCTCTCTGTTTTTAGCCTTTTGGTCATGGATTACAATCATATTTTCTTCACTAACTGTCCTAGAAATTGCAAACTTTTCAGGTGGTATTTTAGGCACAACATCCAAGTAGTCCTCCTCATACTCATCATATATAGGTGGACTAGAATCTTTTTTAAAATAACCACTAACATAATTTATGGAAGGATGATTGTATCATTCATGAAACAAATTATTGTAACATTCTTCATGTACATCGTTGGGTTGATTATCTTCTTGCTCATGAAAAGAAGTATTGAGATGTAAAGCAAGTTCTTCTTGTTCATGTCGCTCAACCAATTCTAATTCCTTTTCCATTTTATCACCAATGTCTTGGTCTGAAATTCTTTTAGACATCCTAATATTGTCTTCAACCTCTAATGAATCAATAAACATATGCTGCAATGTGACTGACTTTCTCTCCAAAAGCAGTAATGACAATTTGGGAGGGAAGGTAGATGCATAATGCAATTTTGAAGCACCTTCTAATGGTTGAATTTCTTTTGGAATGTTATAATAAAATCCTGCAAACCTTCTGTTAAAACTAGACACAGTTTCACACTCTTGTCTCTTCATGGAATAAAACTCTCAAAGAACTTGGTCCAATGAGCCAAGAAAAAATTCTCAAATAAGTTTCATATTTCATTTCGATAAGACTTATTTTTTTGTTGTTTACTCTGATAAATATTCTTAATCTATTGAATAATAATTTCAGAGACTCCAACGATAGTGAACTGCTGAATGTTCATATATGTTGGAAGAGCCTAGTCAATTACCCGACTAGAACCTGCGACCGACCATCGTGGGGTCAGCCCAGTAGTTACAGTCGGTCGGTTAAGCCAACATAATTACTTTTGTAACTGAATAATTAAATGTTACACAATATATATATATATATATATATATATATATATATATATATAGGATGGNAATTATCCATTACTTTTGTACATGTATTGTGGCTATGTTATAATGTAAGTGTTGTTGTTGTTCCTTACTTTGGTATATTCTCGTATGTATAATCTGAAGGGCTTGTCTTCTATCATTATGTTATTTATATTCCATGTAATCTCGTAGATTACAAAATTGGCTATGTTGTCGGTTGGTATTAGAAGATGACTGTGTCAGAATAAATGATAAGCAAATAAAATATCAAAGAATGGTGGAATTGAAAAGTAACAAATTACATTCAAAACTATTACAAAAGAAATAAGTCGTCATTAGCGCAAGACAGAGAAACATTCTTTACTAAATCACACCAGAAGTTCATTGAATCCATCCCACATGAATTGAAAAAGTTGATCGACCACATTAATGAAAAAAACAGACCCATCCATTAAAATATTGTTAATGCACAAACTCAATAACAAGGGATGGAAAATATATATGAATGCCTAGAGAACATATGTAAATAATTTTGTGAAGAACAATCTATTGAATAAATAACCTCTCTCGACGACATTAAAGAAATATTTTACGACGAACTTCATGAATCGTTCTTTGTTACTATACCAAAATTGTTATTTAAATTATTGATTGAGAACGAAGTCGTCGACATAGTTGAAGTGCGACCACCGTTGGAGACTAGAACAACTTCAAATTGGGAGTAGAAATAAAGAGACTAGGAATATTTTACCAAAAAACGCCAATGAGAGTATTTCCTAAGTAAATGAGTCGACCAATTGAAATTTTCTTTGTCACCCTGCGATAGTCGGGTCGACAATGGGGGGGTATCCAACCATATGAAAATGAGTAGATAGAGACATGACTATAAAGTCGACGACAAGAAATAAAAATATTAATATTGCTAAGAAGACCAATCTAACTCGATGAAATAGAAATGTAGCCAATTATAAGTTGTATGTAGACATTCAAAATATTAAAAGAGAGAAAAGATTCAAAATATGAAAAGAAACTAGAGATATTAGGATTCCATTGAGAGGGAAAAGAGTTATGAAGAAACTGGAAAGAAAATTTGAGCTTCCAAAATACCTTCCTAAGTCGAGGGAAAGTTGACCAGAGAATGGAGAAGGTGAGGATCCAACACTGGTAGGGGGTCCTTGGTCGATGGAGTTGACCCTGTAGTTGAATATTGCAATCCTTGACATAGTGGCTCCTTTATCTTCTATACTGAGACTTATATCGAATGGACCCATTGTTAGAGAAATCATTTAACGTGACTTGGGACTTGGACTAGGTGCAAGTATTATTTATAGTCGTCTCAACAAATTTGGACAAATTTTGGATCGACTAATGATATCAAGACCTAAGCATGGGAATTGGATCACTTTTACAATAGAATATATCCATAATTGTTTCAATCTCTTCTACTATGAGCATGTGGAGGTGACCTCCCACTCAATAAATTAGTCAACAACCACAACAATGTAATGGTAACTACCCATCAAAGCTTGATTAAATGTCATAAAAATTAATTCCGCACTTTGAAAGGGGCCAACAATAATGACATGGCACAAAGGAATAGGGAGAACACACATTTTTTAACAAACATCTAACAAGGGAGGCACTTTTGGATTTTTGTATTTCAATCTTTGAATATGTAGGGAAAAAAGTAGCTTATGCATAAGATTTTCTAGGTTGTTTCAACAACATAAATATTATAACCACATGCACCAGCATGGGAATCATTCAAAACCTCCTTAGCTTCCTCACGAGTTAAACAACAATGTAAGATAGAAACAATACCTTGGCAATATAAAATGTTGTTAATAATCGGATAATGCTTGGCTTGATAGTGAACACATCATCGTTCATCATGTGATAAGTGAGAAGAGTGCCATTAATTCTGAATATATATTAGGAAATATCCATACCAAGGGTTTGAAGAGTTAATGAGGAAATAAACCTCAATTATTAAGGACTCGTCTAGTAGAACATCCTCCTTATCTCTTGGTAACTCGTACATTAACTCGAAAAACGTTGAGGGCTTCTTAGACTTGGATGTGGCAAATTCTAAATCAAACTCCTAGAGGATGAAAGTATGTTTCAAACATTTTCCCCTAGATGATGCTTTGGGTTAAGATATGTTGCATAGGATTGGAGTTGATAACATAAGTGTACATCGAAGAAGGATGGCAATGCCAATTTTTTGATGTAAGATTATCTCAATTTAGGACCAACAAGTTCCTTACTCAAGTACTATATGTTGTGTTATTTTTATGATTCATCTTCTTTGATCAATATCATGTATATGTTTAACTCTATTGTTGCTAAGTATAATAGGAAACCCTTGTTATAGTCTGGGGGAGAAAATAAGGGAGTAGACATAAGAGAATTTTTCACTGCATCAAAGGACCATTTGGATTGAACATTGAAAACGAATGGAACCCGTTGTTTTAAAAGGTGCATAAAAACTATCACTATCCCACAATAGTTATCTATAAACCTTCATAAGAAGTTTTCTTTCCCTTGCCAACTTTGGAGTTTTCTAACTGTATGTTGGGGGTGCAAATGAACTATTGCTTCCACATTGAAGGGATCTACCGTGATCATGTACTTGGACACAATTGACCCATACAGTATCTTGAAAATCATGAAAATTATGCATTTGTGTGGGTTTTAATCAAATGTTATAATAATGATACTATTAAAAAACTGCATGTATATTATCCAAATGTTATGTATGCATTCATGAGAGAGTAGCTAAATCATTGAAATAAGATTATACAATGTGATTAATTTCATCCAAAGCATATGGCATGGCCCATTGAAATGTGGCTCTAGCATTTTTAATGCAAAACTTTGTATTATAATAAGCAAATGTGCCCCAAGATATATCAAGATTGTCTTATGTTGTTCATTCAGTCAAATCTGTAATCCAGGTTATAATTGGAAAAAACATCCATGAATAAAAATATAACATTCTCGATGCATTCATCAATAATTTGATCAATGAATGGGGTTGGATAGTTTTTTTTGGACAATATTTGTTTAAATACCTAAAATTAGTACAGATTCAAAGTATACCTTGTTTCTTATCTACAAGAACATGATTGGATACCCATTCTGTCAAGGGGACAAGATAGATGAAACCAACATGAAGTAACTTTCTCACCTTTGTCTTGATAGAAACTGATTTTTAGGGTGACTAGCATAAGCTTATGTAAAACTATCTTGACATCATCATACATTTTTATTTCATGTTTGATGATCCAATGATCAATGCCATAATTTTTTTCATAGGACGAAGTGAAAACATATCAAAATTCTATAAAAAGGGCCATGTACACTTCAATTTCATGGTAGGAACAATAAGCACTAATGGGAATGTTATCGATAACGCTATGTTTAAAAAATATGTTGATGGGTATCATTTTTTAAATGTAGGCCAAATTACCATCTACAAACATGTCCTGTGTGAGAATAGGGCATTGGAAGGAATCAATATATTCAAGCTGAACAAATCTTTCAGGGCCAATTTCCATCTTCTCAAGATTAGGTAATAAAGACGCGCGATGATGCATATATTTTCAATGTATCTTAGGATGTGATAATGCTTCCATGATGGCTTCTTTGTATTAAAAAAAATGTCTAAGGAGTCATTGGAAGAAGAAGAATCTATTGTCCAAACATACGAGGTATACTAATAATATTCCTCTTGTAGGTGGATTTTTTTATCAATATATATGGAATCCATCTATATGGATTAAAAAGACTGTTTAACTATAGACAAATGCATACTCGATCCCATAATATCGATCTCAATTATGTTAGGTAGCCACCCATGGATAATCATCCATGGCCATGATGTGAATACAATATACCATGGAGGAAGTGTATGTGTAGAAAATGGGTAGGGGCATAGTGAAACTACCGATAAGAGATCAATATTTGAACATCTCCACTCCAATATTGTCAAGAGTTGAATTGGTATCACAAATAAATGGAATTGTTATTTCTGGGTTGGGTTCAACATTGGACATGTCGTAATATAACTTTTTGATGGTAACAATTTTTCCTTCATGAGGAAAATGAATAACCTTAAATATAGAAGACAGAATAGACATCACTTCATACATCCAACTCCATCCCAAAATAATATTTTAGTCTATAGGTGCATCCAACACTTCTACTTTGGTCAAGACAACATTTCCCAGTGGAATCACTGGAAAGGTAGGGATGAGTCCAAGCAATTTGATAGAATGATTATCAAAAGACCTCAACAATGTGGACAATGGAATAAGATCTGGGTTTCCCAAAGCTCTCCAACACTTAATGACATGACACAAGTGCAAGTTGCTTCAACAAGAGCACATTGAAATATGTTCATCTCTTGTGATGATACTTGGATTTGAAAAGTGATAAGGTGAGGTATCCTCGTATGGATATGGTCTATGTCAAATGTCAACATATGAGAATCTATGGGGTCATCTCCACCAAGCACCTTCAACTATGATTTCCACTGCAGTGGAAAAATTTGGAATTCATCCAAGGCTGGCATCACACAAGGGTCTTGAGTTATATATTCAACTATACTTTCATTTTGAGCTTTATGTGTCAACTTTGAATTGACTCAAGGTTACTTTAGTAGGATTAGGTGATGGATAATTGGGTGGTCATTTGAAGAAATGAAGATAACCACTAGGATAATGCATATAAAACTTGGTCTCTGAAGATCTTTCCATAGAATTATCATAAGTCCAAGCATGAGTTTGAAGGTTGACAATTTTCTCAGACGTGAAAAAATTTGGAGCTAATATATTTCCCCCTTGTAGGGGGGTTCCATGACTACCTTATTCCAAGGTTTCGGGATTTGTGGAAACCATTTGTTGATTATGGGAAGTAAAAGGTTGAATGAGGACCATGAGATACTAATAAATCCCCCCGTAAGTGATGAGAAACTTCATCTAGCTTGGGACATCCATGGGTAGGGTGGTCTTTAGCATAAAGTGTGCATGGGAATTTGGGTTTTATCTTTTCCTTTTACCACTGGTATTAGCATTGGATTTTTTTCTTTCCCCGTCCTTGATATTATATTTTCCTTATTATTTTTCCTAACTTTGAGTTTCCAATATTTCCAAGTAATGGAATGGACAGAAATAACATTGAATGTGAGCATCAATTTAGCAACATTATGGGTGCTTAACCAGTTGTAGGTGTGTGAATGGAAACTAGACTTGGAGTTTGTTTTGAAGCATCATATGAATATAGAGATGCATGACACGACATCTCATAAAGTGTGGTGGATTGTGAATAAATAAAATCTGATTGTTGTGCACATAAAATAACTTGCTCTTCGGTAAGATCCTCTGACATGGCTACATATTTGGGTATAGTGGGTAGTAATAATTTCACAAACCAATCCATAAAGAATTGATTTATGATATTGGCTCAAATAAAAATTACTCGATGCAATGACTCATGGATATGATCTGATATGTGAATAGATATGGGTTGTGAAAGAAAAATTAACTACTCATTCCCCATTCCATAGTGAATTAGCAACTAAAAGTGTGCTACGAAACCCATTGCTAAAGAGCCAAATTTAGAAGAGGAGGTGCCAATTAATTCATTATACCATTTGGTGGCACTCCCTACCAATGCATGAGAAAAGAGATGCAACCAAATACTATCATCAACTAGGGAGTTGGATGAGAACCAAAGGTGAAAAGTCATGACATGCTTGGATGGTTATTCAATGTTACAACCATCGAACTTAGGAATAGTAGATGGAAACTTTCTCAAGACGATTATCCCTGCTAGATATGATGAATAGGGTCAATTGTTAATCGTTATAGGTCAAGTAGGTTCAAATTCACAAAAATGGTGAGCACATATGAGTATGGATACTAGGTTTGTAAAGTAATCTCCATGCCAACCCATAGGTGAAACACTACCTTGAACATAGTTTCCCCCTAAGACCTGACCACCTCCTTGGAATTGGATACCCCCAAGAAACCTTTGTTTTAAGTGGTATTTCCTCCCCCTGGTATATTACTTCAAGGTGTTACTACCTTGGACATTTCCAGTCTTTAGTGAAGGTAGTGTTAGGAGGAAAATTCCATCTATAATGGAAACCTAATTTTTGAACTGCAAATCATCCTACAAGTATACCAAATGCAAGTGGAAACCCATTTCCTACTTGCATCATAGGAGTGTCACCTCCCATAAAGGAGAATATTGAACTAGGAATTGGAGTGCATGTGGTGGGTATTCATTGTTAGGATGGCCTTGGATTGGAATCTATGAACTAATAACTCGCATCAGAAAAGAGAAATCATTGAGAACCTATGGAATTTGGGTGGAAGTACTTGTTACACTAACCAAAGGTATAAAAGGATCATTGATGTTCCCCATGAGGACAATAGGTGTATACTGAATATGCCCCCTTGTTGAGATGAGCCACTAGTTACAAACATGTTGTGTTGGATATTTCAAATAAATTCAAAACGATCCATGGGAAAAAGGTACACCCAACTATATTAATATAGGACCATCATGCTAGGTTAGAGGAGGATTGTTGACCCTAAGTAAGTTTTGGTTATTTTTGGTACCAATTTGGATATTTGGTCGAAGTGTGAATAGGAGTTGCGATGGAGTGGTCAATGAAGTGGTCATATCTGATGTTTTGGGTGGATTTCAAGGAAAAGTAATTGTTTTAACAAAGTCAACCGAAAGGTTGGTTAGTTTGTTATATATTTTGTCCACTTACTGGGTAGTGGGCATGGAATGTAAATAAGCCAGTAGAGCCTATAAAAATGTAATGGGACGGGATTTTCGGGGTTAATATGATTTTGGTAAAGAAGAAATTGTATGGGTCAAGTATGTATTGTTTTCGTCAAAAATGAAAAAGAGTTGCATGTATGTAGTTGATATGTAGGATGTGTGCATAGATCTAGTGTAATGGGGTATTGGGTTCAATGTCTATAGGTTGTGTGCACAGACTAAAATCATTTGAGAAGAAACTCTTTTAATAAATGAGCGCTTTTGTGGTTTTATCTCGATTGGATTTCCATGTTAAAATCCTTATGTCGACTATGTGTAATGTATCAGTGTGATGTTTATTGTTATTTTTCCATGCATGAATTAATACCTATGAATAATTGTATGAATTGACACAGAACTAGTTAACTTAATAATATCAGTATGGGTAATGTTGTTGATGAGTTTTATTTAACAGTCAGAGATCTTGATTTGTCATGCTAGCTTATGTCAACATTTTGTATAATAAAGGACCCCTTCACCACTGTGAAAACTTGGTTCTTGCATCTCCCATAGGTATCTCGGGTGAGACTTCATCTGCTCTATAGGTGTTGTCGATAGGGTTAAAATCTTGTCGATTTGATACCTTTGGACTTTGTTGGTATGTTAGGGTATGAACCTAGGTTGGTGTGAGATTATGCCAATAAATGGTTATGTTTCTAGGACTAGGATCATTGCAAAGGGGGCATGTTTTGGAATCCGATAAATCTTGAGATAGAGGCATGGTTATATGAGAAGGTAGATGTGTTTGCTCAAAGTGAAAATAAAAATCCGCAATTGACTCTAGACAAATGGTTAGGAAGGTATGTTTATTCTGAGATCGATGAAGTATTTTTTGTGAGTTCCCTATTCTGCTAAATAAATTGGTTATCAAAGTTAACACTCTAGAAGAAAAATTTCCAAGGGGGGGTCCTAATCCCAAGAGTTGGACACTTGAGTTACTCCAGCAACTACAATGTGTTGACAATAAGATCTCAAGTGTTTTCGACGTCTTGGCCGATAACATTTTAGAAGGATAAATTACTGACTTTTCCATAGATATTGTCAAGTCATACAGCAAAGCCGAATGAGAATTTTTCTGAGGACCACGAGGTAGGTACTTAAATTCTTTAAAATTGTGGCTTAAGATGATTTTATGTGAAAAGGGGATTTTGAAAATGAACTCTATCGAGTAAATCAATTGTACGTGGAGGGCATGGGTATCGATGAGAAGAAGGTCTAGGAAGTATGTGAGATGAGCTCACATGATCCAAGGAGAAATAAGTGAGACCGACAAAGAGTGTGGTCACCTAAGGAGTGGGAATAGGTTCCAGTCAAATAAGAGGAGAAGGACTGAAACTAGGAGACAAGTTGTAGTGCGACTTGAAAATAAGACTACAAACGGGGACTACATCTCGACAATGAGTCCTTCGACGAAGGAGAAGAAGAATACCAACTCATTTAAGAAGATGAGGAGGTTCCATATCTGCACCAGATGTTATCGGATAAACCTACTCAAGCAGACTCAAGCCATATATAGTCCAAGTGGATCTAGAATAAATCAAGTACACAATACATACTACTTTCTTAGATCAAATAGAAATGCAAGTAAATAGATAGATCACCTACCTGAGGTCTGTAAATCCTCTTCTCTCTTTTTTTATCCAAGCTCTAGAAACTTCATATCTTCAGCTATGAAACCCTGTAGAGCAAGTGGAAACAAGCAAACAATACATGTGTATCCAAACATGAATTGATCTAAGCTAACAGTTAAGGAAGAAATCTCTAAACATTATCAACACAATAACATTTATGGAAAGTTTTGTATTACTGTAATCAAGGAGATACATAGAATTACATAAAGAAGGAATGTCACAACCTAGAGTTAACATTGCAATCTTCCATCCAACAATCCAAGCCAAGCCTCCAAAGAAAGATATTAAGCCTCCCAAAGGATGATAGGGATCACCTAGAAATTCCACCAGCATCAAAGTACCATAGTCCTTCCTCCCTTCACAATGGAGAGAGGGTTCAATTTATAAGGCTAAAGGGATAGAGTATGTTTAGGATTAGGAGGAGGGGTCTAAGGGATCTTCCCCATAGGTTAGGGAATTTAATTCCACCTCACCTATATGATAGGGATAGTCCTCCACCTCATCCACCTTCGAGGCTTCATTTTTTTCCCTCAAAACACCATTGATGCACCTAGTAGTATGAGACAGAGCACCGGAACACCTTACACAAGGGGAAAGAGTGCCACCAACGTACCTAGCATGAAGGGAAAGAGCGTCGGCCTATCTAGAGAGGGTAAAATTGGTAGGAACAACCTCAAATCAACCCAATTTAGTAGAGATAACTTTAGGGATTAGGCATAGGGTTAACACATGGCTCAACATGACGAGATTTTAGTGTAACAGAATCCCCCCCAAAGCATGAAGTTAGAGGAATGTGACAGTTGAATGCTTTGCGAAGTGAATAAATTGAAGGCAAGGATGTTGGATGGAATTTGTTGCAGTATAACTGACTCAAATATCATATGACTCATAACATGGTTGCCAACCAATACAATGCAAATCCATGGTAGTGGAGACCGACTGAACACAATCATGGCTACTGGACACAAATGTAGATCCATGATGAGATGATAACATAGCCATGACCAATACAAAGTGGATCTATGTAATATGACTCAAACAAATTCCATCGCAACCTGGGAAAAATATCAGATGACCTAGGGTCTTCAAGCCGAACCCACAACGATACGAATCTAACCATGTGATTACAATGTCTTGATGTTGAACATGGTAGAAACCACATGATTACCAATCATTAATGTAAATTGTTAACAAGTGCAAAGGAAATCACCATTGATGTCAATGATTCCCAAGGTATCTCAATACATTCCTCCAAGTGTAAATAAAGGACCTGGAGTCGAACACCCAGTAGAATCTTTTAATTAAGAGTCAATGATATAAACTTGTGTTGAAAGAGAGGTAACTTGCCATTGATTTCATGCAGGCCCAAGATACTTGACTTGTTTCTAAGTACAATTTCTGGATGAGGTGTTGAAGTCGACATGAATAAGCTCGTCGAAGGAGGGCCATGATGTAGGGCCCCATCATCGACACGAAACACGATCAAATACATTTTGGAGTAAATTGGAAAATAGAGTTATGTAGGAAAATTACTCAAGGATGACCAACATGATAGAAGGTAAACTGACTACAGATAGATGACAAAAAATTCTCTTGAACATGGGCATGGCATGACTTGGTAGTATTGACACGAGAATGATACCAATCCCCCAATGCAACTAACGACGGGAGTATTCTTGGACAACTCAAAGGAGGTAAGAAGACTCATGGAATCAGTAGGAATCGAAGAAAAACTTACTACCCAAGTACTGAAATGCATATGCAAATGAGATCCATGTTCAAGAGTAACTATGTACTGCCATAACAAAATACAAACTCTTCCCTTAATTTCCCCATCACGAAGCATGAGTTCCTCTTTTCGGTTTTATGAGTTCAAAGAGGGTAACAAACACTCATTGTATTTCATCAAGCAATGAGTCCATTCTCATATGTTTTATGAACCTAAGAAAGAATGGATTCATTCCCAGAGAGGGTCCTTCATTATTTAATTTTATGAGTCTGATGAAAGAAAACTCATTCATCGTTTCATGTTTAGAGAGTCTGAAACGACTAAGAAGACTTCGAGGTGGAATTTTTCATAAATTTAGTCCCCGAGAGTTGAAAAAGTATAAACTAATTCCCAGGAGAACTCTTCCAGTCATGATTGGATGGAGTATACCTTTTTTGTATGTAGTGCCCCTTGGTCCGAAAAAGGGGTAAACTATCCCTAGGAAGACGACTCTTCAGGTCCTTTTACAAGCATGAAGAAGACAAGTTCACTGGGCAATATTTTCACATTTTAAGAGTTTGAAAAGAGATTAAAGAGGAATCTATTAGGGTTCTTTTTTCATGATACAATTTTAACGAGTCTAAAAAATAGTAAAAGTACACTTGATGCCTCTTCACTAAGTTTTTAACGAGCATGTCGAAGGTATGAAATACACTCGAAACCTTTTTCATGTTTGAATCCAGAGCACGAAAAAGCAATAAAGTAAGCTCAAACCATTTTTCATGTTTTAACCAAAGCACAAAAAATGAAAAGTAATCTCGACACCATATTACTGTTTTTAACGAGATCGAAGATCGATTGAAAGAATGCTTAAAGTATCTGCTTCATTTTTTAACGATCTTGACACATAATAAGAACTATGCTCAAAAGGGTCATTTCATGGTTTAGCGAGATCGAAACTAAAAGAAAGTATGCTCAAATCGACTCCCATTGACAGGTGATTTCCCAACATGATGTCCAGTGGTTGGTACTTACCCCAGTATAACTGTCAAGTAGCTTAATTTGAATATACAGAGGTGAGGTACATGCCCCCCAAGATTTGTTTCATCTTCTTTACAAGAACATGAAATGAAGGTTCAAAAATTGAGTCTTGACACAATGGAAGGATCTGCTTCATTTTTTAAGGAGATTGACATGAAAAAGGAACTATGCTCAAGGTCAGTTTATTTTTTAATGAGCTTGAAACCAAGAATAAACACTGCTCAAAGTGGCATGTTTCATTTTTACACAAGCTTGAAACATAAAATAACTATGCTTTTGGGGACCTGTTTTATTTTTACGCAAGCTTGAAACAGAGAGTGACTATGCTTGTGGGGACTTGTTTCATTTTTATGCAATCTTGAAATAGAGAGTAACTATGCTTTTGGGGACCTGTTTCATTTTTACGCAAACTTGAAACAAAGATTAACTATGCTTGAGGACATCCATTTCATTTTTTAACGAGGTTGACACAGAAAAGGAACTATGCTCATAGCCATCTGTTTAATTTTTTAACGAACTTGACATAGAGAAAAGGAACTATGCTCACAGCCATCTGTTTCATTTTTTAATGAGCTTGACCAGAGAAAAGGAACTATGCTTGCTGGCATCTATTTCATTTTTTAACGAGCTTGACACAAAATGGGAACTATGTTCATGAACATCTGTTTCATTTTTTAATGAGCTTGACACAGAATGGGAACTATGCTCACAACCATTTGTTTCATTGTTTAATGAGATTGAAATAGAATAGGAAGTATGCTCACTACACTATGATTCATTTTTTAATGAGCTTCACACGGAAAAGGGAACTATGCTCACAGACATTTGTTTCATTTTTTAACGAGCTTGACACAGAATAGGAACTATGCTCACAAGGCAGTTCTAAGCCAACATGATGTCCAAAGGTTGGTGGGTTTCCCCCTTACATAAGAAGCTAGCGAATTAACTCCAATATGATGTCCAGAGGCTGGAGACATGCCCCTCATTTTACCTATGATGGGAAGAAGCTAACTAGAAGGGGAAGGAACCACTAGAACATGTGGGACATTTAGGGAAGTATTATGAGTAGGAGTCATATGATGATAAGGCTTAACAAAGGAAATATGATCAACTGTCACAATCTTCCCATCATGGGGAAAATGCATCACTCAAAAGAGTGTGGACACTACAACTTTCATAGAATAAACATAATCATGCCCAAGGAGCATACTAAAATCTATGGGACCTTGGACTACCATAACATCAATACAAACCGTTTTTCCTTCCAAAGTGATAGGGAAATGAGGAAGGATCCCTAAAGGCATAGTAGGTATTCGATTAAAATCCAGTATCTGATCAGTGGTTGGCACAAGCGGAGGAGAACCTATGGATTTCCAAGTAGTAGAGGATAGAATGCTAACTGAAGCCTAGTCATTAACAATAGTGTGGAGTATACTCTTAGCAGTAAATCTCACAGATATCTGGAAAGGAACACTCGAATGAAGACAATATTCTTTTAGGTTACTCCAGTCAAAGGAAATAACCTCACTACTTGGAGAGGGTTTTGTCGAAAGAGATAAAATTTACTCTTGCGTAGAACAATTGGAACTAACTACGAAAAATTCAGTTGGATGGTTTTCACTCTCGATTAGAAGAGAGGGACAAGACGAAGACTTTGTCGAAGGGACTACTTCAGTCTCAACATTCTCTGACGAAAGAGTGGGATCAGGTGGATATGACATTGACTCGACCACTTTAACTTCACTCTCCAAAGGAAGAGTGGGATCAACCAAGGATGGACTTGGATTGACTGCTTCAACTTCACACTTCAAAGTAAGAGTGGGATCGACCGAGGTTAGAACTGGATCGACCAATTTATCAACCAATGGGATGGAAAGGGACAAATTATGATAACCATTTGGAATTCATTGCTGAGGAACAGTAATATATTACAACAACTTAGAAGCTTCATCCATGCGAGGACAAAGGTAAGTACGATGCATATCCTTACATAGCAAGAAAGGATATCTGACCTTTCCTTTTCGACTCTTAAGAATAGATTCACTGGTTGACAGGGCATCATCAGCATGATGATCAGAGACTGATGACATAGGATGTTTAGACCACACTTCTGACATATGGGAAGGACCAGGATAGTCCTTGAGAAGGTGATCACCCTTGAAAAATATACAGGGGAACTTAGGTTTGCGCGAGTTGAAAACAGGTACATCAATACTCCCAACATGGTGATCAGTGGCTGGTGAGCTTCCAACATGATGATCAGAGATTAGATTTGTGACCTTATTCTTATATTTCTTCTTCTTATTCTTCCTTTTCATCTTATTCTTAACCACCCATTTACTAACATCAGAGTTTTCAACAGGTGAAGAAGAAGAAAGGGAAGTTGATTCAACATTCGACGAAGAAGGAGAAGGATTAACATGAGGTTGATGCTCATGCGGTAAAGGACCAGGATCCAATACAAAGGATGCATTTGGTATGATAGGATTGTAGAATAAACATGTAGGTAATCCTATAGTCAATCTAGGAAGTTTCAAAGCAGCCATAAAGGGAGGACCAACAGCTCCACAAGGGGGAGAAAAAAAAGACATACCCTGAAAAGGGGTCTCTTGACTGGTGGTCCTGGGAAAGTCTCCCATATTTGTTATAGGATAAATATACTTAAGCAGACTCAAGCCAAATCTCCCTATTCCAAATGGATCTAGAAAAAATCAAGTACAAAATACATACTACTTTCCTAGATCAAATAGAAATGAAAGTCAACAGATAGATCACCTACCTGAGGTCTGCAAATCCTCTTCTCTCTTTGTTGATCCAAGCTCCAAAACCTTCAGATATTCAGCTGCAAAACTCTGTAGAGAAAGTGTAAACAAGAAAATAGTACATGTGTATCCAAACATGAATTGATCTAAGCTAACAGTTAAGGATGAAATCTTTAAACATTATCAACACAATAACATTTATGAAAAGAGATTTGTATTACTGTAATCAAGGATATACATAGAATTACATAAAGAAAGAATGTCACAACCTAGCCTTAAAGTTGCAATATTCCATCCAACAATCCAAGCCAAGCCTCCAAAGCAAGATAGTAAGCCTCCCAAAGGATGATAGGGATCACCTAGGAATTCTACCAACATAAAAGTACCATAGTCCTTCCTCCCTTCACAATGGAGAGAGGGTTCAATTTATAAGGCTAAAGGGATAGAGCAGGTTGAGGATTAGTAGGAGGGGTCTAAGGGATATTCCCCATAGGTTAGGGAACTGAATTCCACCTCACCTAGATGATAGGGATAGTCCTCCACCTCATCCACCTTCGAGAAGGGCCTTGAAGCTTCATTTTTTTCCCTCAAAATACCATTGGTGCACCTAGTAGTAGGAGATAGATTGTCAGTTCACCTTGCACAAGGGGAAAGAGTGCCATCAATGCACCAAGCATGAAGGGAAAGAGCTTCAACCTATCTAGAGAGGGTAAAAAGGGTAGGAACAACCTCAAATCAACCCAGTTTAGCAGAGAAAACTTTAGGGAATAGGCATAGAGTTAACACATGGCCCAACATGACGAGATTTCAATGTAACACCAGACCTGAAGCTGCGACATACTCATGACCCTGCATGCATATATAATATCATAGGTAAGACCTAAAAGTGTGTCAACTTGTTTTCCATAAAATCAAATCAATATTAGTAGTCAAAATAGTGGTAATAGATCTCCAACTAGTGGTCCCACAAGTTCAAGTACATCAAGATACCACATCACAGAATGGTTGGGGACGATACAAAGTTACCTATATTTAATAAAAATGGTTCGAAAGACCAAGAAAAACATTGTTTTTTGTGTGAAGTTGTATGGACTGTGCGACAGGTCCACAATGATGTTGTCAAAAGATCTCAAATGATTACAACCTTCAGGAGTTGGATGCATGATGGGTGTATGAATTTTTTTGTTGTTCCCACGGGAACTTCTTAGAAGGCATTGATTAAGATTAGAACCAGATTGATAGATGAGTTCAAGAAACCAAAATTTGAATCACAGTGCATTACAGAGTTGAAATAAATCAAGTACTCTCCAAATGAACCCGTTTGGGACTTTAACAAAAAATTCAAGACTTTAATGGCTAGATTGAGATTCCAAGTGTATGACGTGTAACATAAGAAGTGGTTTATAGTTGCATTATTACCACACAACTGAGTGTCGTTAATGAAGCATAATATTATATCCCAGTCTAAGGAACTAGAACTCGCTATAAAGCAGGAGGCTTCACTAGTAGGAGAAACTAGTGCTGGTATGGTATAGACTCAATCGTAGTTAGCCAACCTATCACTACAAATACAAGACATAAAGAAAGGAAAGAAGGTTCGAGAAGAGATCTAGTGTACCAAATGTAGGTCGAAAGGACATCATAAAGATAATTGTCTATATTTTCATGATTATATTGCTTCTAAATCACCAAACCCACTCATCCAATCAGGTATGTTGTGGTGCAAGTTTTTTCCAAACAAGAGGAGATCGTTAAGAAGAATGCCTATATCTGTAGAAAATACTAAGTACTCCTGCAAGTATTTACTGTAAGTTATATCAATCCAGTGGGAACGATGAAAAATATTTTTGAGCATATCAATTGATCCAAGAAATCACCATTGATACTTATATAATAAAGGGTGATGAAAAAGCTCAAGATAAGAGAGAAAATACATAGTTTAATAATCCAAGAGGAGGCTTACGGGGTCATGGACAAAGAGTATTTGGTCAAGGTCGAGGTTATTTTATATGTTACAGATGTGGCGAACCAAGGCACTATGCTAGAGATTGTATGAGTCTGAAGTCAACGTGTTATTATTGTGAAGCATTGGACCACACAATTGAAGATTGTTCACATCTCATTAGGAAATGGAAAGTGAAGGACAATCAAAATCAAAATCAAATCTAGAATACAAATCGAAATTTCCAAAATATAACAGTTGAACCTAGAGAAAAGTTGTCGACTATTGTAGTTGTCACCGGGGGAGGAATTAGGATAGGAGAAGATAAAGGGGGTCCTTTCCAACACATATGGGTTTGACTAATAGCACAACCCTGGGTGTCATTCCATGTACCGAAGGAGAAATGGGTTTTTTTTAAGCTTGTACAAAATTTATGGATAAGAATAATGGTGCTTTGACCAGTAAGTGCTCTGAAAAATTTCTTGAAAATTTGTTTAGGCTTTATTAAAGATGAATATGTTTTAGAGGAATTAACTTATTTGCAAGGATAACTTGAAGAAGATATTTAACAAGAAAATAATGTCAATCATATACATAGAAGGAATAATATTGGTCGATAACTATGAATGAATTCCCACATTAGAGGTTATGATATGAACTTCATCATATTAGATTTTAGTTTAGATCTCAACATTTTAACTAAGGAAACATGGTAGAGCATGGGGAAACCAAGCTATTGTGGTCCCCTGTTCAATTGTGACTAGTAAAACTGTTAAAGGTTCCACCAATTGGTCATCTCCTGAGAGTCCCTGTGGAAGTGGAAGGACTCCCAACTTATGTAGACTTTAAGGTAATTAAAAAAGGATTCCATGAAGGTCTGTAAAAAATCGTCCTCAACTGAGTGAATGTAGCAGAATATCGAGAAGATATTATAGAACAATAAATATAAAACAAAGTATGTCATATAATGACCGAACTGTATCTGAAAAGAAATTGAGTTTCTGTAACAAAAACCATAATAAGTGGCATGTATTCATCCCAGTCTCTGAGCGCACACTATTCAAGGTGATTTTGTTACAACGATGTCAAATTTCTTGGTCTTATGGCCCTTTTATGAAGGGTCTATAATAATATGAAAAAATTTCATCATGGTGATCTTCATTTATATGCCACTATCTGAACTCCATTTGAATACATTCTTTAGATAATGCATCAATCAAGTTCCTTTCCTTGTAAATGTAGATGCAAGAGAACGGTGTACATTATGCTCTTATTATATGTTTTCAACAAGTAAAGGAGACAAGTGAGAATTGTGGCATCATTGAATCTCATTTACCAAGTTTAAAACAAGATTTTAATCCTCAAACACCTAAAAGTTTCAGCATTATTTTTCTAAAGCAAAAGGAATAAGAAGCTTTAATGATAGAATCTCGGCATAATTGTTTGAACCAAATCCTAACCTGTATTTGATATTGAATATGTGATATTATGAAAGGTGAAAATACAATATCCTCCACATTTTGACAGAGATCCTTGGGCTTCTCCATCAAAGTAACCTCGTGGTATATTTTTGTTTATAGATTCTTTGGTGATTACTCTTAGAGTCTCCACTTGTTTTTCATGAGTCAAATTGGACAGGATGTCAAGGCTTTGACAAGCTACATTCTTTGGAATATTAGCATTGTTGTAGAAAAGGATTTTATTTCAAGCGATCTAGACTCCCCAACAAATTATTAATGGGAGTTCTTTGACCTAAGAGAAATATCTTCTCTATAACCATCCCTGAAGTATTTCCTCCAAATTCTCACCTTGCCATTGAAGTTTTTTCCCCAACATCATAATACATTCATGCCACACTTTTTTGGAGAAATGTCAATTAGAAAAATAGATGTATAGATGTCTCTGAATCATTTTTGCATAAAGGACACCAACCAAGACCTTGAATCTTCTTCTTTGCAACACATCTCAAGTTGGTGCTTTGTTTTCTACCATGCATGATATTGTTAGAAACCAAATATTCAATTTAGATCATACATAAGAGATATCAATAATATGAAACAACTCAAGAGATATCCAATAAACTCCACTTTATTTTATGGAAATGATTATTTTGATGTGATGAATCAACCATGTTCAATTGCCTCTTCAAGGGGGATACCTTCTAATGTTCTAAGCTCAATATACAACATTATTCCACACCCTCAAAAGGAGGAATCCATCTGTATTCATATAATGACGATACAACTCTAACCTCCCAATATCCTAACTAACTAGTGGAATTTCTTTAATGAAATCCCATTACATTTATTTACTAACATAGTGGGCCTTATTTAATAATACCAAAATAGTGGACCTAGTCCACTTTACATTTAATGGCCTCTACTATTCTCTAATGGGCCCTCTAGACCCCCCATTACACCCCTAGGGACTAGGGAGGGTCATAACATTCCATTCGCATTAGGAAAGAGTTGTCCTCAATGCTTGATGTGAAGTTGTACAAACATAATCCAAGGTCCCATGGGTCCCATGGTTGAATTTTTACCTCCATGTTGAAGCGGGACAAGGATTTTGGTTCCCAATTTGAAGTGTTATACATGATTCTAAGGTAGTACAGCACGCTCCATATACAAGTATGAGTTTCTATAATAACGTAGTGTAATGTTCTCCATAATGAGCCTAGGCCTCATTTCCATGTGCTCCAACAAAAAACCCCATGATGGAACTTTAGGTCCATGAACCTTTTAGTATTATGCATCACAATCCCATGATGGTTAGGTGGATACAAATAACCATAAGAAAAAAATCTTCCATCTAAAAGTAAGTTGATGGGTCAATGAGAAACTATGTGATTATAGAAGAAGCATTCTATAAATTGGTAGACACCACCTATTGTTGTCATTATTCCACAAGGTGGGATTCATTTGATATAGAATAATATTAAAAAATAATATGGAAGTAGTTGTCATCCCAAAAATGATAACTATCCATATAAAAATATTCGTAATCATCCTCTAAATATTACCATGCATCTTTGTCTTATATATACTCTTCCATGAGGAAATAAGATATGGTACTCATGATAGAAAAATCCTTCAATTCAGAAATCATCTAGTCACATCTACTCATGATATTTCCCCATGTATTTTTCCATGGTCCGGGCTCCTACATTTCCATGATTTAATGGAGGCCAAGACTATTGCAAAGGCAATAACAAAGGGGAGTGTAGCTAGAAATAGGGTGATAATATGTCATATGGAATCCCTAAAAATTATCTTTCCAATGACACTTATCTTGCCTCAATTTGATCACTCTATCTATAATTAGGAATATTGCACCTTCTACGGATAGAAGTTGTTCCTCTGGTCTGAATGGTTCAGATCCAGAACAAATGAGTGAACGAAAAAGGATGAAGACCTTCCCTGAATGTTGTAAACACCTGGAATACTGCTTCGATCATGAACCTGTATACCTGCAAACATGTCAAACAAACAAGAACATCAAAGCTACCGGAAAATTATCTACACATCCATACTAGTGACTAAGGAATCCAGTAACATATACATGCGAAATCAAAACAACAGATATGTGGTATGGAAATCAGATTTTCATTAAGAATGAATGAAGAATCTTACAACCATTACCTTAGTGTTGACAAACTCCTCTACAAGACAAACAACTCGTCCCCAAAAGCTCCCACTTGCTCTCTTGTGCTCTCCAATGGATTGGACTAGGTAGTCAATTCAACAACATAACAATACCATTCAATTCTCCCCCTCAAATATGGATATAAGCTTGTATTTATAAGGCTCAATGGATAGGGATAGTTGAGAGAATTGTGGGTGAGGCAACTCTAATATCCTACCAAGAGGGATCTCGAGCTCAACTAACCCATATTGATAGGGATAAGGGAGGACACGAGCCTCATGATCTAGATGCCTCGAGAAACTTCTCTTTTTCCAATTTTACCAAGGGTACCGCTTTTGTTCCCTTATGACAGAGAATTTTAGGTGAGAACCGCTTCAAAGACAAAGAACTTTCACGGTGGCACTTCTTCTCTATAACAGGACACAAGTGACGCTGAGCAAGGTACCACTCATCAGCCAAAGGGAAAGTGGGGTGCTAGGTTTTTTCATGTAGAATTGATATCCAGAGCAAGTTTCCACTCCAAGTTTGGGATTTAGGAAAAACATAGGGGTTAAGGATCTCATCACATGATGGTGACAAGATTTAGGTATAATAGGATGGCCCCCAAAGCATGAGGCTTAGAGGGATATGATAAGTGAGAGCTTTGAGAGAACAATTTGCCACTTCAAGGTGAGAATGTCATCGAGTAGGAATCTGTAGTACATCAATACTTTTTACTCATAGACAAATGTAACCAACTCATGGCTGCAGACTAATACAAGGCAAATCCATGAGAGGAATAAACAACCATGGCTATTAGAATACAACATAGATCCATGTGATAGAGGAATCAAACTTGGACATAGCTACCATACATACAACGTAGATCTATGTCATATAGACACAAATTTGAGCATATCCATGGCCATAGAAATGTGGATCCATGCTAGATATACAAAACTCCATCGCAACCTGGGGAGAGCAATGAGTGCTAAACAAGTACCCAGGGTCTTCGTCTCATTTTCCACAAAGTACGAATTTATCCATGTGATTACAATGTTTTGAAGTCGAACATGGTAGAAACCACTTGATTATCGACCAATGATGCGAACCATTAACAAGTGCAAGGGAGATCACCATTGATGTCAATGATTCCCAAGGTACCCTAGTACAATCTACTGAGTGTGAATAGATGTCTTGATGTCGAACACCCAGTTGATTCTATCGATCAAAGGTCAATGATGTGAACCTATGTCGAGAGCAAGAGAATATGTCATTGAGGCATACAGATCTCAAGGTACTAAATTTGTTTATAAGACTATTTCCCAGATGATGAGATGATGTCGACAGGAATAGTCTCGTCGAAGGAGGGCCATGATGAGTCCCACATCGACGACATGAAACTCGAAACAAAGTTTTGGAATGATGTGAATGAGGTAACCATAAGACTGAATCAAAAGTACTGACATAGATACTGTTTTGACTGCAGAGTTAAACTTCTTCAACTTCCCTTTCAACATCGGGCGGCACAAGAAAAGACTTAGTAGCATGGCTGGACCAGAAAAACACACAGTGCGACAGTGGACAATGCATTCTTTTGAAAGATGCAAAGGAGTGACATGACTCATGAAAGTGGATTGTTATGGAGATTAGCTGAATATTCAATTGACTGAAATGATATGCAGACAAGCGCCATGTTCAAAGGTAATGACAAACTTCCAGTTATTTTCAAAATGATTCCCTTCCCATTTTCCCCATCATGGTTGATGAGTGCCTCTTTTTCATTTTTACGAGTTTAAAGAGGGTAACAAACACTCGTTATAACTCCTCCGAAGAAAAGTCCAAACTCATATGTTTTATGAACCTGAGAGAGGAGGGGTTTGTTCCCAAAAGAGGGTCTCTCAATGTTTAATTTAATGATTCCAATGAAAGTTAGCTCGGTATCGTTCATGTTTAGAGGTATTAATTCTTGCACATGATCTAGGAACTAGGAATGAAAATCATCAAAGAATAATTAACAAATACTCATGAATTGGAAAATAACTGGAATACAAAAATAGGTTTTTTCTCTGTATATCTTATAAACAATAAAAGGTTACAATTTCCATGCATAGCAATGGCTTAACTCCATGAAGAATTCCAATACCTAAGGGACAATTCGAATTCCATGAGTGATTCTAGCTTAACTGACTCTTTTCCATGCAATCTCACTCAGTTAACCACTTGAACAAAACCCTAATTGACTCACCAAACCCTAACTAAAGTCGGAGTGCAATAAATGACTGAATCTCAACTGAAGGAGATCAAACACATGCCATAGCAATCCAACCATCAAGTGCTAGTCCTGCATGACTCCAATGAACCCTGATGAGGTTAACTGAAGCTAAACTGACCATCAGAAGTTGGTGGAAGTGCCTTGTTGACTCCAGTTCATTAAATAATAATAAATAATCATTAAATAATATATTTAATGAATGGAGGCGCCTTAACTGAATGTAACTGAATGGTTGAACTGAAAGTAACCACCAGTTAGCAATTAGGTGCATTAATGTCACACAGATCACCCCTGGAGTGCTCCAGTTAACCTCCTTGACTATAGGAGAAGGCTAATTTAGCCTCCTTGATTGTAGGAAGGTGTGGGTGTGAGTGGATGATGGCAATTAATGCTCCACTGATGTCAATTAAACTTAGGATAGTGGTTTAACTAGGCCAATTTGACCAAAAGAGTGTGTATGATGGTAAATGTCTCCAACACCCCCCCTTAAGCTATACTCAGGAAGAGTTAGAAAACATGGATGCATAAAATGCTAGGGCCCTGAAAACTAAGGCCATAGGTCACCCTGTACAATAAAGTAACTGCTTAATATAACCAAGGAAACGGAGAAAACCTCATGGGAAAAATACCCCCCCTCAAACTAAGCAGTAAATCAAGAATTGGTTCTTCTATGCAGCAGCATCCCGAGACTGTGCATGTGAACCTCTGAATCCAAACTAAATGAATATGTCTGGAGGAATCTTCCACTTTGGAAGAAAAAAAATGCACTCAACTGAATCAGAAATATAAGTAGCTGCACGGTGAAAACTGGACCCATGTAGAGCAACTGAAATCATCTGAAGAGAGAGAAAAGGTTCTTGAGGATTCAAACCATGTGTGGAACACTAAATAAACTTATATTTTGCATCCTTGAACAGCAAACCATGAGTGGTAAAATCAGCCCCAAATATTAGGAGCAAGTGTCCATGCAGATGCAGAATGTCTTCCTCTTTACTAGTTCTGTGAGGACATGAGCTTGTGACCAAAGGTAGAGAATCCCTGGGACTCTGGAGAGCGAATGCTTGAGATCCATAATATGATATAGATTCTTAAATAGCTAATGAATCACAAAATAAAATATCAGTAACCTCATAAGAGGAAACTAACACCAAATCCCCATCAACAAAATTGAAGAAGAACTGCGGTACTTGATTTTTCACACCAGAAGTGGTGAGAGCAGCTACAAGCATGACTGAAATCTCTTGGATTTTAAAATATGAACAAAATAATATCATATCAGAATTTAAATCATATCTAAATAAGTTCACAACAGATTCAAAACTATGAAATGAAATAAAATCCCCAACAACAGTTTTGTAGGAGACTTGCGGTACTTGTTTCTTCACACCGATGATGAGAACAGCTACAAGCAGTACTGAAGGTTTATGAACCTGAAATTTTGAACCAATAAATATCAGATCAGATCCAAATAATATCACATCAGATCCAATAAGGTTCATATCAGATCCAAAAGTATAGTCAACCGAGACGGTGGATGCATAATTTTCTTCTTCTTCAAAATTCTGAATTTTGGTGCATGCAATCCTGCAGGAATTTGCTAGAAGATCTAGATCATGGGGAGCAAATTGATCACTATTATAATATGATATTTCTTCCAAAATATCCAATTTTTTACATATTTGCACACCAGCAGCAACATTAGACGAAGAAAAATCAAATTTCTCTTCACTTTCGGAAGCAATTACTGGTAAATTTTTCACAGAATTCAAAGGAAAATCACCAGTGAATGTTTGCATGGAAGTGCAGCAGTGATTTTCTTCAATATCAGAGATTCGAATGTCTTCTTCTGTTTCATCAATATGAGAAGATGATATATCAGAGATCTCATGAACTTCCGGAGCATCAGGAGAAGGAGTCACTTCATGGAGACTTTCTTCAATTTGAATTGAATGTGTAGAAGATTCTGTTTCATCTTCATCTTGAACAACTTCATCAGAGAGAGTAGAGGCTGATAATTTTGAGTGAATAAATCTTGTGGTGCTGGATGTGATCTCCAAAGTACTATTATGATCCTCATTGTGCTTGCCAAAGTTTCTGTCCAATATTGGCCAAAAATTCTTTGGGTATTCAGCAGAACAAGTAAGGTAGTACAAGCTATCATCAAGGGCCAAACATATTGCTCCAAAAGCTCTGTCATCGTCATTTAGCCAGTCATTCTCATTCTCATAATTCTCTCTTCCAATTCCAATAGAGACCTTGTCTCTTCAGATATGCAATCATCTTCAACTTCCATTCCGAATAGCTTGTGAATGGGGTGAGAAGAGGGATTGATGAGTCCATTCGAAGTTGTACCTGATAAAACCTGCAAATCAAAACAAAAGGCACCGTAAGGTTGAACAGCCTGCACATTTAGGCTTTCATCACACCCAGCATAGTCAATCAAGCAAGCTTGATCAACAAGTTCTTTACTTGGGGTATTAAGTGGTAAGCATTGGCTTCTGGTGCAGTGCTGGATTTTTTAGCTATTGCTCAAATTTCATGGAGAAATCTATCAAAAATCTTGTTCTTGAGAGATTGTTCTTCATCCCACCGCATGCTCTGATACCATATTAATTCTTTCACATGATCTAGGAAATAGGAATCAAAATCATCAAAGAATAATTAACAAATACTCATGCATTGGAAAATAACTGGAATACCAAAATAGGTTTTCTCTCTGTATATCTTATAAACAATAAAAGGTTACAATTTCCATGCATAGCAATGGCTTAACTCCATGAAGAATTCGAATACCTAAGGGACAATTCGAATTCCATGAGTGAGTCTAGCTTAACTGACTCTTTGCCATGCAATCTCACTCAGTTAACCACTTGACCAAAACCCTAACTGAAGTCGAAGTGCAATAAATGACTAAATCTCAGCTGAAGGAGATCAAACACATGTCATAGCAATCCAACCATCAAGTGTTAGTCCTGCATGACTCCAATGAACCCTGATGAGGTTAACTGAAGCTGAACTGACCATCAGAAGTTGGTGGAGGCGCCTTGTTGACTCCAGTTCATTAAATAATAATAAATAATCATTAAATAATATATTTAATGAATGGAGGCACCTTAACTGACTGTAACTAAATGGTTGAACTGAAAGTAACCACCAATTAGCAATTAGGTGCATTAATGTCACACAGATCACCCTTGGAGTGCTCCAGTTATCCTCCTTGACTGTAGGAGAAGGATAAGTTAGCCTCCTTGATTGTAGGAAGGCGTGGGTGTGACTGGATGATGGCAATTAATGCTCCACTGATGTCAATTAAACTTAGGATAGTGGTTTAACTAGTTCAATTTGACCAAAAGAGTGTGTATGATGGTAAATGTCTCCAACAAGAGGGTTTGAACAAACTAAGGAAAACTCCAAAGGGGTCTTTTTTCGTATGATTTTGTCCCTAAGGACCGAAAAAGTATAAAATAATACCTTAGAGAACTCTTCCAGTCATGATTGGCTAGAGTGTTCCTTTTTCGTAAATAGTCTGTCCGAACCGAAAAAGAGATAACCTACCCTCAGAGAAACGACTCTTCAAATACTTTTACAAGTATGAAGAAGACAAGTACTCGACAATCTTTTCATATTTAGGGAGTCTGAAAAGAGTTTAAAGGAGACTCCGTGAGACTTTTTCATGTTTGAATCCAAAGCACGAAAAAGTAATAAACTAAGCTCAAACCACTTTTCATGTTTTAACCAAAGCATGAAAAATGAAAAGTAAGCTCAACACCAACTTACTATTTTTAACGATCTCAAAGAACAGTTGAAAGAATTCTCGAAGATTGGTTTCATTTTTACACAAGCTTGAAACCAATGGGTAAACTATGATTGAAAAATCCCATTAACATGATATCCAGAGGTTGGAAGCTTTCCCCCAACATGATTGCTAGTGAAGCTTACCCCTAGTGGTTGCTAGGGGATCAACATGCCCCCCAAGCTTCATTTTGTCTGATGATTCTTCTTCCATACCCAACCTAAAAACCTGGTTACTAATGTGAAAATGTTGACCAGGGGGGTAGGAAGAATGAGAATCAGGCAAGTGAAAAGAAGGTTCAAGTTCTAACACTAAAGGGAAGGCTCGACTCAAGGGAAGGGGATCTATTTCATTTTTACACAAGCTTGAAATAGAAGGTAACTATGCTTGGAACATGGTTTCATTTTTATGCAAGCTTGAACCAAAAGGTAAACTATGCTTAAGGAAACCTACTTCATTTTTTGACGAGCTTGAAATAGAAAATGAACTACGCTCAGGAATGATTTCATTTTTATGCAAGCTTGAAACCAAAATGTAAACTATGCTTGAGGAGATCCATTTCATTTTTTAACGAGCTTGACATAGAATGGGAACTTTTCTCATAGGCATCTATTTCATTTTTTAACGAGCTTGACACATAATGGGAACTTTGCTCATAGGCATCTGTTTCATTTTTTAACGAGCTTGAAACAGAATGGGAACTTTGCTCATCACATGGTTTCATTTTTATGCAAGCTTGAAACCAAAAGGTAAACTATGCTTAAGGAGTGGTTTTATTTTTTAACGAGGTTGAAAGCAAAAGTAACCTATGCTCTCAAACCTGCTCCTATAGAACATGATATCTAGAGGTTGGTAGGTTGCCCCAATTACATAAAATCTAATGAATTAGCTCCATTATGATGTCCATAGACTAGAGCCATGCCCCCCATTTTACCTATGATGGGAAGAAGCTAACTAGAAGAAGGGGAAGGAACCACAAGAACATGGGGCACATTCAGGGCAGTCTAATTACTAGGAGTCACACGATGGTTGGGTGTAACTAAAGAAAGTTGATCAATTGTCACAATCTTCCCATCATGGGGAAAATGCATAACTCTAAAGAGTGTGGACACTATAGCCTTCATGGCATAAACATAATCACGTGTAAGGAGCAGATTGAAATATAAAGGACCTTGGACCACCATAACATCAATACAGACAGTTTTCCCTCCTAATGTAATAGGCAAATAAGGAAGGGTCCTTGAAGGTGCAGTAGGTATTCGATTAAAATCCATAATCTGATTGGTGGCTGGAACAAGTTGAGGAAAACCTAAAGCTTTCCAAGTAGTTGAGGATAGAATACTAACAAAAGCCCCTTCATCAACAATAGTATGAAGTATCCGCCTAGCAGTAACATTCACAACTATCTCGAAAGGAACACTCGAATGAAGATGATATTTTGTTAGGTTAATCTATTCAAAGCAAATAACCTCACTACTCGGAGAGGGTTCTGTCGAAACAGACAAAATTTCCTCTTTTCGAGAACAATCAGAATGAAGCATGAAAAATTCAACAGGTTTCAGTTCATTCTCTACTGGAAGAGAATAACAAGATGAATATTTGGTCAAAGAGACTACTTCAGTCTTAACACTCTAATGAAAGAGCGAGATCGGGTGGAAATGACATCGACTCGACCACTTCACTCTCTAAAGGAAGAGTGGGATCAATTATAGATGAAACTGAATTGATCACTTGGTCAACCAGCGAGGAATTGAGGGATAACTTACTATCACTTGTTGGAATCACCTGTTGATGATCAGTAATATTTTCCAACCAACGCGAAGCTTCATCCATTCTTGGACAAAGAAAATTACGATGCATGGTATTGCATATCAAACAATGATACAAGACTTTACCCTTATGACCTTTTACCAATGGGTCATTGGTTGAGGGAGTATCATAAACATGATGATCAGAGGTTGATGACATAGACGGTTTGGACCTTTTAGACCACTTTTCTTGTACACGAGAGAGACTGGGAAACTCCTTAAGAAGGTGGTCCCCCTTGTAAAGCTTACAAGGGAACTTGGGTTTTTCGAGTGTTCTCTTAGAACGAGCACCATCAAGGGCATATGGTTGTTTCTTTTTCTCTTTCTTATCCTTCTTCTTTTTACCCTTCCCTTTCTTCATCTTATCACCATGACTACTAACCATAGATATTTGTTCAAGCAAAGAAGAAGAAAGAGACGAAGCCACAACCGTCAAAGAAGGAGAGGGATTAGGTTGAATTCGATTCTTTCCCAGAGGAGAGATGACATTTGAGACATTAGGTGTAACAAGAATTATTGGATTAAAAATCCAGACCGGTAATCCTATAGTTAATCCAGGAAGATTTAGAGTGGCAATAAAGGGAGGACCAATACCTTCACTTGGAGGGAGTACAAAAGGTACACCTTGGAAAGGGACCTCTTGAGTGGTAGTCCCAAATTGGGATGCCATCTCTAAACTCTCTAAAATCCCCCTAACTACCATGAAAAAGCAAGCACTACTCAAACTAAAAGCAACAAGAAAACATGTGAAAGGAGTGGATAAGAGTCAGGGAACCTCACAGGACAGGACAAAAGGATAACTCAGATGGTTTGAGGATTCATAAAATCATCCCGATATACGCAAGGTACGTGGGAGCTCAAATTGGTAGTAGTGTTGTCTAATGCACAACCATTCACAAGGGGCATTCCAATATACAATCGAGTACGTGAAGTACCTTTCTATATACCTCAAGGGTATCTGAAAGGCTGTTTGATATACCGATGGTACATGGAAGAACCGTGCGAGTCCCGAGTTGTAGTGCGTACAAAGTAACGACAACTCCTACACTTAACGACGCCCGAACAAGTCTCTAACTTATCACTCAAATTGCTAAAAGTTTTAACCTAGTACTACTGTTAATTTTATGTTGTGCGTTTAGGTGGAACCATGGAGTGAAAACTTGAATTTAAAGAAGATGCACACTGATCTATATGATAATTCAAGTTTTCCTCTTCAATGAAATTCTACCTAAGAGAGGGAGAGATTTTTACTTTTCTTCCAAAAAATGCACACCCAAATGCAAATGCAATTCTATCTTTTCAAACGAAAAGGGAAATATCAATGCACCCCAACAATCTTCAAGGAAAATTAAAAAGAGATCTAGAGAACATCAAACATAAATAAACCAAAAATGTTTCCTATCTTTTCATGCTTGAAAAAGATGCATAAAAACTTAATGGAAAGATGATTTCACTAACTTTTCCAAACAAAACTAACTCTAATGCATGCAAAGCTAAAAATAGATATTTCTTCTTAATGAAATTAATATCTAGAATTTCAAACAATCATGCACAAAACAAGAAGAAAATCGTTCAACAAACTTGCGAATAAAGCAACAGAGAGAGAAAACTAAAACTTATCTTTGGAATAGACAAGGAAACAAAGAATCAATATCTCCTACCAAGCACTAAAAAAATCAGCATGCAAAAGGAAACAAGAATCACCCAAGCAAAGAAAGACTCAAAACAACATGGATCACTCATGCATTCCAAGTCCAAAAAAAACCAAAGCATACACAACAAAATGAAATGTATATTTCCAATTCCAATGAATAATATATACAGAAAAGAGCAAGAGGTTTCAAGGAAAGAAAATAATGTAAAATCCAACGCAAGAAACATAAACTCTCTTTAAAAAATACACTTCATTTTCATCAAAAAGCAAGCCAAAAACACACAAAAATCAAAATACAAAGTTTGGAATAGGGCCTACCTAGCACCGCGTAGATGAAGCTACTGACAGGTGGTTTTGAGGCAGAACCACTTCTTTCTCACTGGATTTAGGCGGTGGCACCGCTTATTGCTAACTTGAATCACGCAGTGGCACCACTTATTGCTAACTTGACTCACACGGTGGCACCGCTACTTGCCAAAGGCACATGCACGGTTCTCTGCAAAAACCCAGAACATAAAGAGAATGAAAATTCAAGTTAAAAAGGTCAAAAACTTCATAAAAATTGATGAATCAACCACAATACATAGCACAAAAGTTAAGGTGGCTCTGATCTGAAGAGATCTGGAGATTTCAAACCAAAACTTCCAAAATCATATAGAGTAGTCAAATGGCCAAGATCATCCTCACCAAGAAGATCAACATTTCATATTCATTTGCACTTGGGGGACATAATCACATTATAATGCAATAGGAATGGATTTTTATAGTTGATATCTTATCAAGCCACTCTGATAGATGGCTCAGGCCTTTTCATGTAGATGCAAGTGATATGATCACAATGGAGAGGACATAATCATCAATGATTAACATTACATCAATTCCCCGAGATAGACAAATCATGACCATTTTCAATTAGGTATGTGATTGCGCCATAGAAAAAGGGGTAACAACGTCTATGGCTAATATTACATCAATCGCTTAAGATACATAGATCATGATAGTTCATGCTCAAGTATATGATCAAGCCATAACACAAAAGTTAATAGTGCTAACAACTAAGATTATAGTGGGTCCCCAAGATTAACCAAATAAAATCCTTCATGCTCAAGAAAGTGATCGGGTCATAACATGAGGGGTAATAGTGTGAATTACAAAGCGAATTTAATGCTGAAAAATTCAATTGTCAAGCATTCATTGTTGGCAAGGGGATCATATGTGCAAGGTGCGACAAGGAAGACATTGAGAAGTGGAAGATTCAACTGCGCAGTAGGAAGATAGCGACAAGAGTGGTCGGTTTGGTCGCATCAGTTAGAATTTTTGGTCCAAAGTAGTTAGAGACTCTGCCTATTGGGAACATTTTGTAAAGGTGCAAGCCTAAAAATAGAATTAGGAGTGGTTTCCTTAGATCATCATCGGAGGTGAATGTAATTAGCTTGAATGTGATCGATTGATATGCAAATGAATGTAATTTTCTAGTCTGAGGCTATTCGACTAAGGGATGCTTTTTTTTATAGGATGGTTTTGAAACTAATAGAAAGAAGATGTTGATGATGGAGTTATTTTATTTTTCTGCATGTCTATGATGTGATCTATGGTTTCTCATGTCTAAATCTGAATGATGTGAAGTCTTGTTGTGTCTATTGGTTTAATACATGTCGATATCTTTGTTAAGTTGATTTGAGTTATGTTGTTGTTATTACTGCGAATGATGATAAGTAGATCTCTTGAATGATGTGTGTAAACCCTTGTATATCTAATTAACACTATGGTAGAGTAATCCATAGTGCGCAAGTCCTCTTCCTTCTATGGAAACATGGTTCCTGCAATCCTCCCTTAGACATCTCGAGTGAGACTACATCTGCTTTGTAGGTGTTGTTGGATAGGGTAAAACCTACCTAGGCCGATGTTTAGAAAGATTGCGTTGATGGGTGTCGATAGATATATGGAGTGAACCCATGTCGACTGAACTGTGTCAAAAAATGGTTCCATTTTTGGGACCATAGTGCAAAGAAAAGGAGGACATTTTGTGGCATCCGACAAAACCGAAGATCTAGGACTTGTTCGATCAGAAGTTCGTAGTAGAAGAAAACCAAAATTCTGGATTGTCAATAGAAGAGTGGTTGGGAACATATATCTACTTTGATATTCATGAAATTTTCTTCACTGAGTTTCCAATAATTATGTATGAGTGGTTGGCACAGCTTACGTTCCAGAAAATGAACTTCCAAGGAGGTGAACCTAATTAGTGGAACCGTAAACTGATCCAACAACTGTGAAGGGTAAACAACAAAGCATCAAGAGTTCTTGAGGTGTGTATATATAGAATTTTGGAAGGATATATCATTGATTTTGATGTCGACACAATTAATTCCTACAGCGACGCAAAGAGGAAATTATTCAAGGGACCAAGGGGGGAATTTCTATTGACTTTACAACTATGGATTAAGATGCTTATCTACGAAAAAGGAATAATGAAGATGAAATCCGACCAGTAAATATCTAGTGTGCATAGGTTGTGGGTACCACAAAGAAGAGGGTTGGATGGAATGATATGGGGTAGATGGATGGAAGTTACGATGAGACTGTGAGGTAATTCGAGGAAGAGTGTGGTCTCCTACGAAGTGGGGTGAGGTTCCGGCAAGAGAAGAGGTGGAGGACTAAGGAGAGTCCTGGTATGAATAGAACAAGAAACTACAAGAAGATACCACAAGGGACTAAGATACCCTACACTGACGAAGGAAACGACCAGGCTATGCTTGAGACCAATGAAGGACCGACCAAAAGCAACAATGTACCTACACCTCTGTGCACTGCGCCAAATTTAGGAGGAAGAAACACAATACCATCACAACAATTTCTTGTGTGTCATCACAATAGTAATAGTAGTGGATCAGTGAATATTGGAAGAAGAACCAGAATGGAAGGTAATGGCATAAAGCTACCTTTGGTCTAGGGTAATGGGACTGAACATCTCAAGCAATATTGGTTCCTATGTGAAGAAGTATGGACTGTAAAACAAGTACAAGATGAAGATATCAGGAAGGGACAACTAGAGATAACCTTTCGAAGCCAAGCATTGGATTGGTACATGAAATTTGTACAAGTGTCAGCAGGGAATCCACAGAAAACCCTAGTGTAGATCAGGACTGGACTAATTGAGGAGTTTAGAAAGCTAAAATTTGAGTCGTGATACATTACTGAGTTGAAGGAAATAAAGAAATATCCAAATGAGTCTATATAGGATTTTGATCAGCAATTCAAAATGCTGATGGCTAAGGTCAGCTTTGGAATGAGCAATGTACAACACAAAGAATGGTTTATCGTAGCTTTGGTACCACACATCTATATTCCATTAATGTAATAGAATATTAAGTCATAGAAAGAGGATCTATAGATTGCGATGAAGTTGAAAGCTTCACCAGTTGGTGAAATGGGGGTTAGAATGAACCAGACCCAGTCACAATTGGAAAACCTTACTATTGAGTTGTAGGATATCAAGAAGGGAAAAGAAGTATGGAAATAAGTATGGTGTAGTTGATGGCAAACAGAAGGAAATCATAAGGATCAATCCCCAGAATTTTGTGAATAATTACAGGTTGGAGATCGTAATCCATTATGTCAAGGCAGACTACCATGGTGTTAAATTTTTTAGACTAGAGGACATCGATCTAAGGAATGTGTATACCTTCATAAGGTTATGTCAAAGCAAGAAAACCTATTTTGAAACTTTTGTTAATCAGTTGGCTATGAAGAAAATGAGTGTAGAGTATATGACTTGCTCCATGAGAGAACTATGGATACATATTTTATGAAAGGAGAAGAACATTGACCGGTGGAAATACCGCAACCACAGTTCGCTCAGTAGCAACCATAGTTTATTCAACATCATCCATAGTACAACTAGATGCAGTATAACCAACAGCAGCTACAGTATTCCAAACTGTAGTATACTCAACCACAGTATGCTCAACTATAGCCTAATCAGCAACAACATTTCAACCAACTGTAGTATCAACCACAAGGAGGATTCCAAGGAGGATTCTGTGGAGGACGCAATGGAGGATTTGGTTGCGGAGGAGTTATGGGACGAGGTCACAGACCAGTAATTTGTTATAATTATCAATTTTTGGGACATTACCAAAGAGACAGTCTAAATATACAGTCTTAATGTACTTATTGTAGTGACACATATCACACTATCAAAGAATGCCTGCAATTGATTGTGAAGTGGCAAGCCAAGAAACAACCGCAACCACAACTGAACCAGAATGCAAACTAGACTCAGAACCAAAATTAGGGATCAACTATAGGAAAAATATCAACGGAACCCATAACTCATCCAGTAGATGTCGGAGTGATAAATCGAGGAGGATAAATGACAAGAACTAATGTACCACTTCCAAATATTCGACTGGTCGCTCGCAACGTACAATTCGATGTCGATGCGGAGAAATAAACTTTATTTGACATAAGAGACATACTGAACATAAAAATTGGTAAGTTTCCTATGTATGAAATGCCACCAAATTTTTATTTGACAACTATGTCGAGATCATCGTCAAAGGTTAGTACATTGTAAAATTTTCTAGAGAGTTGTATGTCACTAGAAAAGGATCTTGATGCATTAGCAAAAATAGTGATCTTATTGTACCGATGGGAGAAAGGGTGACAATACCACTTAGTGAATTATTTGCATAAGAAGAAAACAGGAAGGAAAATGAGGATCATAATGTCCAAATCGATGATTATGATGTGCATTGAGTCATATTAGATCTACGATCATCTGTAAACATCCTGATGAAGCAGACATGGGAAAGGATGGGGAAACAATAGTTGGTTTGGTCCCCTGTACAACTATGACTAGCAAATCAGACTAGGGTGTCTCCAATTGGTAGATTACCACACCTGCTTGTCAAAGTGGAAGAAGTGAAGACCTGTGCAGAATTTGACATTATTGAGATAGTCAACGAAAGTAGCTCATATCATGTGTTGCTGGGGATTGTTTGTAAAAATGATAATTTGGTAGTTATCAACTTCAAGAAGAGAGTATTGTATTTTGAAAATCAAGACATGCAGATCATTTCCCCATTATATCCTAGTGAAGGCCGATGGTACGTTGAACCAGTGAAAGAGGAAGTTATGGGAGGATGGGATAATGCCTATAATATCTTTGAATACTACATCCATACCACCACAAACAAAGATCTAGGATGGAGAAGTACTAGCTCTGCATCATCAGATCACTACATTGGGTCGCAACCAAATTCATCGGTCTACCGACATATGAAGGATTGCTTAACTTGGTTGGTTTTATTGACGAATTCGAGGATAAAGTATTAGAACCTTAGCAACTATTGGCGTTGGATGAAGAACTGAAGGCTACTCCAGCAAGATGGTGGGATACACATAACAGATCGATAGGAGACTGGAATATATGTCGGGAAATAATGGAGATTTGACTTGGGGAAGCAAAGCTCTACCAAGGAAATAAATACAATGGAAGGATTGATCCCAACGATCATCTAAGTCACATGCCAAACTGCATGGATATTGAATCCTAAGGAAGAATGGATCCATGCATTTGTCCACACGTTGGACAAAATACCAAGGACATGGTACGTTTTGGAAGAGTTGTGAAGGAAAATTACAACATGCGAAGAATTAACTATCAACTTCAGTCATACTTTAAGCTTTGTGAATGATGAGTCATTCATAAATAACACACTTCAACACATCTGCAATATCATGTTGGAAATAACTACGGTGGTATTACCAACGGGATCATAGAAGATGCCAGTAACAAAGTTAATGTCGAAATGCTATAATGTGACAGGGGAGCCTAGCGATGAGGATGATCCAAGAGATGTCAACATCACAAAATCAGAGGGAAGTCGAGATATTGCAGCACCAGAAATACCATCCAACAAAGTCAAACAACCACTTAATATAAGAGAGGTCAATATTGGGACGATAGAGGACCCAAAGTTTGCCAATATTCGGTATTATTGGGATGAGGGAACTATGGTGAAGATCATTGATCTACTGTATGGATTCCAGGATTTATTTCTAAACAAATTTATGGAGATGAAAGGGATTTCAAGAGACTTGGGTGAAATGAAAATCCCTCTAAATACATATGTGAAACCATTGAAGCAACGACCTTATAGATTGAACCTGTGATACAAGGAACACGTCAAAGATGAACTAGAAAGGATGTTGTATGCTAGAATTATTGAACATGTTGAAGAGTCAGAGTGGATCATCCTGATTGTTATGCAAGACAAAAAGATGGGGGAAATCAGGATTTGTGTCGACCTAAGGAAGCTGAATGACACAAGTCTTCATGATTCATTCCCAACACCGTTCACTGACGAAGTATTGGAAGGAGTCAGAGGACAATATATCTATTCATTCATGAATGGATTTTCAGGCTACCACCAGATACAAATTGTGAAGAAAGATAGGAACAATACCACTTTCATAATGGAGTGGGGATGTTTTGAGTACACAGTGATTCCATTTGGTCTCAATATTGTACCTACAATATTCTCGAGGTTAGTTGTCACTGCGTTCAAGGACTTCATTCAGAAATTTTTGGCAGTCTACATGGAAGACTGGACCTTTTATGGGTTGGTAAAATACCACAATGTGAACCTTCGGTTGATGTTAGAAATATGTTGACAAAATCAAATATCGTTGAATCTGAAGAAGTGTGTATTTTGTGCTTCGTTTGGGGTTTTATTGGGACATATTGTATACAAGGAATGTATGTTAGTCAATCCCACCAAGATCATGGTAATTATCGACCTACCTCCACCAACAATAGTGAAACAGATAAGGGTGGAATTGGCCACACAGGATATTTTCGAAAGTTCATAAGGGGATACACCGCAATCATGGTACCAATGGAGAAATTGTTGAAGATGGATGTGAAGTTAGAATGGAATGATGAATTTCAGAGAAGTATCAATACTCTGAAGCACCAATATTAGTCTTCCTATATTGGACAAAGGAGTTTCATGTCCATATTGATGTTTCATCAGTCACACTAGGAGTAATTTTTGTGCATCCAGGGGAAGGAACGATTAATCACCCAATTACATTCGCAAGTCGGAAGTTGTCTATAACCGAAAGAAAATACACAACAACAAAGAGGGAAGGATTGGTGATGGTGTATGCATTACAAAAATTCTGCCACTACCTATTGGGAGGACATTTCAAAATGTTTACAGATCACTCAGCACTAAAGTACCTGGTCAACAAGCCAGTGTTGGGGGGTGGATTTTTTGATGGTTACTACTCTTCCAAGAGTTTGATTTTGAGATAATCATAAATCCAGGAAGATTGAATGCAGGACTAGATCATCTATCAAGAATAGATACACATGAACAACCAAGCAACACCAAGGATGGCCTACCTGATGCGCAGTTCTTTAATATTGGAATGGTGGATGACAATATGAGAAAATTATCCAATTCGTTACGACGTGAAAAGCATCGGAAGAATTCACCATGAGTCAAAAGAATAAATTGTCTATCTGAGCAGCGGATTTTTAGCTAATCGTAGTCCAACTCTACAAAATGGGTTCGGATAAAATTTTGCATTGATATGTTCTACCACATGAATAGAAAAGAATATTGGCAGAGGCACATGATGGAATTGCAGGAGGATATTAAGGAGGTTGCGCAACCCCTAGAAATATACTCTGAGTTGGGTTATGGGGGCTGACAATGCATAATAATGCTGTAGACTATGCCAAAAGCTGCGACATCTGTCAAAGGATAAGGAAGCCATCACGGCGAGACAAGATGTCGCTAGTACCTTAGACCATGCTACAACCATTTGATAAATGGGTGGTGGATTTTGTGGGACCCATCAACCCTCTAATAAAATGGATGAGTTTGTGATATATCATCACTACGACAGACTACTTGAAATGATGGGAAGAAGGATCACTAGTGGTGGATTATACAGTTGCGATAGAAGCTAGGTTCCTATTTGACAATGTGGTTACTTGGTTTGGTTGGCCCAAGATACTAATGAGCGATAAAGGGAGTCACTTTGTCAATTGAACGATTAGCGCAATGACCAAGGAATTTCATATCCAGCATAAGAAGAGTACTCCATATCACCCAGAGGCGAATGGAACAATCAAAGCATTCAACAAGGTATTGGAACATGTGCTAACAAAGGTATACAATGCAAATCATGATGATTGGGATTTGAAAATCCCAGCCATATTATGGGCCTCTAGGAAAAAATGTAAGAGATTAGCAAGACAAAATCCATTCAAGCTTGTTTATGGAAAAGAGGTAGTAATGATGATGGAGTACAATATTCCCATCCTACGCATAGAGAAAACGACAGGAATGAGCGATGAAGGAGCAGTTGAATAATGGTTGACGCAATTGTTACAGCTTGAGGAGGATGGGTTCATCATAAGTTTACACCATCAAGTGGAAAAGGATCGACATAAGGCATGGCACAACCACCATGTGAAAGTAAAGTACTTCTAGTGTGGAGATATGGCTCTCCTATACGATAGCAAGTTCGTGAAGCACCCAACTAAGTTGAAAATACATTGGTTAGGACCTTATGTGATTTATTACATCACCTACAGAGGTGTAGTGCAATTGCAATAGTTAGATGGAGCATTACTATCGAAAATAGTAAATGGAAGTCGGCTAAATCCCTATCAAGATAGCCAGGTGCAGCACCATGACTCTTAGTCGCGCAAATGAAAAAACACAGTAGGGAACAAAGAGACCACAAGGAGCATGAAATCACAGCAAAACATGGTCAACAGAAAAGAAAAACAACAAAAATCATCACAATTGTGAAACTCAATGATACCAGTCGAGGTATGACATGGTCAAATCAGACAATAAATGCAGCAATTGAACCCCTACGGGTGACGACGCAAGTGTAAAAGACACACATTTATGGAGAAATCAGACCATTGGATTTGCATAATCGACGACGAATTTGGTTAATATTCGAGGGATTTGTCTATGGTGACTGAAGTCATTCACACGGGAGCATAGGAGGCTATAAGAATCAACCATGGGGAATGGATTGAACCATTTTGAGTAGTACAAGAACGAATCTAAGAAAAGGAAAGTTTAGGAGAGCAATGAAGAGTGAAGGAGAGATAGACATATAGTTATGGCCCAAATCATTTCGAGTGGAAGCACGAAGGGATCATAATTACATAGTGTGTCGATTGTAGAAGAGTGGCAAGATATTTTGGATGTCTTATCATTACCACCTAGAAAGAAGAGGGCATGAATTAGACAACTTATCTGACATGGTGGATTAAATCCACGCGCAATTCAATAAGGCCAATAGAGGCAGAAGCTGTCCCATCGACGACAGGAGTTTAGGACTCCACCTTGAGGAAAGGACTAACAACAGATTATATCTCAAGCTATGTATCATCGTGGAAGCCAAAAGCACTGGTGGTTTGCATCATCAAGAATCAAAGTTTTGACATCAATATGTCAGCAACGCCGAAGGGGGTTCATGTCACAATGAACATTGTTCAACATCTACAGAAGCTATAGTATAGTGATCACAACATTCTAGCATATCCAGAATGCACCGAGTAGACTTGCATACATCAAGTGCATGGGGATAGAGGTCCCATCACTAGAGAACTAGCACAATGGGAATTGGGGTTACAGTGGTCGGGCTTGTTGATCATTACCCAAATGTCGCATTTTCGGCGTTTGGTGGAGGTTAACGCATGCATGAAGTAGTTGTTATCATCCTTCCATGGAGGATATCTATGGTTGGATACAAAAGTACCCATCATGGTAGACCTGATCTCACAGATCACTGGCTTACCCAAGGCAGGCTTCGATCCGTCACAATATTTTAGAGTGAAGGAAAACGACAAAAGGTTGGTTGCAAGGCTAAAGAAGAAATATGATGTAGTTAGTGAAAAGAGAGCATACATCATTAGCACTATTAATGACAAGGGATTTTGAGTTGTAGTGAAGCTATTGGTTGTAAAAATTTTGTGCAAGAATAGATCAAACTAGTGAATGTTGATAGTTATCACATGTGCAGAGCAATGCGCAGTAGGAGTTCAGATAAACTAGGCACTATTTTTGTTGAACCAATTGATGGAAGACGTCGTATTTGCATGGGAGGGAAGAATATCATTCACCTATTCATGGTTACTGATATTGATTGCACTTGTAGGTTGGATGAAACCCAACTATTATCAAGTGATGGACACCAAAGTTGTGAAAACATATAGAGGAATGCAGTATCAAAATCTATGGGTGCTCACCGAAAAGGTGCGACAGACAAATATCAATGTTCAATTCTATTTAAATTTGGATGGACTCTAGGAATCGGAAAGGAAGGTCCCATGAATCACAAATGAGGTTGCGACCAAGTATCGAAGGCTTGCATGGTTCATAATAGGCCCGCATGCGATCCACATCCAAGAGAGGTATGGCACGGAGTATCAATGGTTAACGACGTCGTACAAGTTGACAGACGAAGAGTTGGGAGTCATTATTGGTGAATGGTTGTTAGAGTGGAAAGTTCCAGTCATCATTGATGAGCTCTCAAACACAGAAGTGGGATTGTTATCAGATATTCTAGTTGAGTAGGAGCAAGCAAAGGATTCCAATGATGACTCACATGAGGAATCATCAGCGACTCTGACATATTTAGAGGTAGAGAAGAAATAGGAGGATACAAGGACAAAACACAGGTTTGAACCAGGAGAAGAGAGTAGTACAACGAAGCTTTCGAATGATCAAGTAAGAAGGATACTATCCGCAAATACTATAGCAACCAATGAGATCCAATCTTAGGTAAAGAACAAGCTACAGAGTATTTTCACTGGTGAAGGGGTTGTTGCGATCCCTGGTGAACACCGTACTAGGAACAAGGGTACCACAGGAAGATTTTCTACAAAGGGAAGCCAAAGTAAGCATTTCCAAGAAGGTATGGATGATTGAGATCCCGTCGCAAGTACTTAAAACAGGGGATGAGGACGATTCAGTTTACACCAATTTGACTTGATCGGACTCAACATTAACAAGCTTCCAGTACATATGGTGGTCGGACTGTAGATCGAAGCAAGTCCTAAAATCCAAGACCACGAGGTGATAGTGCATGAACAATTGGTCAAGTCACGAAATCATGTAACAAAGGAAAAAGAAGAGATAGAGAGAATGAATATAGAGCAAGAGGCAATGGAGAAAGAAAATACAAAGGCTTTTGATGACAGGAAACAAATGGAGCGATCAATCTCAGTCATATGCAAAGAGATTCCAGACATTACTCTGGATATTTTCGTCGAAGTCAAAGTGTTGTGACTATGACAAATAGTCGCCAATTTAAGGAAGGAAAATAAGAAATTGCAAGCATGAGCAATACCAAGTAGATCGTTGGAGCAAGTAGAAAAACAAAGGAGTAAACAAAAGATGTGGTGGCACAGATAGAGGAGCTGGAGAAAGTTGTCCAAGCAATTGCGGAAGAAATGACACAATTTTGGATGAGCGTGGTCCAAGATGAGCAACTGCAACAATTGGGCACATAGCTTAGCAAGGAAGAAGCGCAACAAATAGCATTGAGGGGATCACTCAAGATGATGCCCCCAATTGTTTAGGTGACCAAGCTGGTCTAGTTGAAAGAACTGCAACAACGCGTCAACAAGGCCCAGGAATGAAACCAATGGAGGAATTCTTAGTTGGATGAATTCCAAGAAACTACAGAACAGTTAGTGCTCAAAGCTATGGAGGGACTTGAAAATACCAAGGAAGAATGAGCTAAAGTGGTACAGGTGTCTGATGAGCACCCAATAGAACTAGCGGTAGAGGAGTGCACAACTGTCGAGGAAAATATCAAGGACGATGTTGAACAATTTCAGAAGGATCATGATACATTCAAGGCCAAGTTGAACGCACCATCTGTGTCTAACTGAGGTGGCTTAAGGGTGAGCCAAAAGTTTGTGTTTGGGGCATGTTGGCAAGGGGATCAAATGAGCAAGGTGCAATAAGGAATACATTGACAAGTAGAAGATTCAACTACGCAAGAGGAAGATACTGACAAGTGTGGTCGGTTTGGTCACATTAGTTAGAAGTTTTGGTCCAAATTAGTTAGAGAGTCAGCCTATGTGGACCATTTTATAAAGGAACAAGACTATAAATAGAATTAGGAGAAGAGTCATTAGATCATCATTGAAGGTGAATGTAATTGGATTGAATGCAAACGATTAATCTACGAATGAATGTAATTTTCCGGTCTGAGGCTATTCGACTGAGGGATGCTTGTTTTTTGTAGGATTGTTTTGAAACTAATAGAAGGAATATGTTGATGATGGAATTCTTTTCTTTTTCTACATGTCTATGATGCGATCTTTGTTTTCTCGTGTCTGAATCTGAATGATGCGAAGTCTTGTTGTGTCTATTGATTTAATACATGTCAATGTCTTTGTTAAGTTGATCTGAATTATGTTGTTGTGATTAATATGAATGATAATAAGTATATCTATTGAATTATGTGCGTAAACCCTTGGATATCTGATTAACACTGCAATAGAGTAAGGCATAGTGCACAAGTCCTCTTCTTCTGCGGAAATGTGGTTCCTCTAGTCCTCCCTTAGACATCTCACATGAGACTGCATCTGCTTCATAGGTGTTTCTGGATAGGGTAAAACCTGTTTGGGCCTATGTTTAGGGAGATTGTGTCGATGGGTGTTGACAAATATATCAAGTGAACACCTATTGACTGAATTGTGTCAACATTCATTACACTTGTTGATAAGTCCCTAGGAAAGGATTATGAGTGTGAACAGTCAGGATTTTATGTTTCACCCTCGATCAAGGGTATAGGTTTCTCCACTATGAAAGGATCCCATCAAAACATAGGAGGAACAAAGTGGGTTCCAATAGACTAGATTTGATCATATTTGTAGATTGATAGACTGAAATGGTTGATAGGATTCTATTCTAAAATGAAATATTCAAGGGTTCCATTTGCCATCTCAACTTAAAGTTTAGGGTTCTTTCTCTCCAATGATAGAGCTCAGGAGTGGGGCATTTCCACCTCATTTCTAAACCTCTAATGATAAATTTATTCATATCCATCTATCTTGGATGAAAACTTGCTAGTGTTTCCATGCTTTGTCCATGAATAACACTTAATGTGAGAATTTTTTGGACTCAAATGAATATCTTCCCCTTTTTTAGCATACAAAATGGCCTCATTATTGTCTTTCATAATCTAAATATCCTCCAAGACACAATAAGATCATTCTAGAAGCAAAAATGACCTCTTAGGCTACTTGAACAACCATAATCGACCCACTATCTCACCACTATCACCTCCAGTGCATTGTTTCACTATGAATTTGTTGGTTAAGTGAGTTTCTGTAAGACTAAACTTAATCAATTTCTATCTGTAACTGGTACAAAAAATATTTGTTATCTTATGCATGTTGATGTATTTGTAACTTCGGAATGTATTCACTTATATTGTACCCCGATGTTCCTATCGGGTGAACCATTTGTATTTCATTATACCCCGATGTTCCTATCGAGAGAGTCATTAATATTATAAATTCATGTAAATTCATTGAGGTTAAACCTCCATTGTAAGTCAGGGAAATAGTCCCCACAATTGAGTTGAGGTTAACCCTCCTTGTTGATCGGAGGGGCAAAGTCTCCACTGTTGTGGGGCACTAGGGTTATTACACTCTCCTAGATATGTCGACCCTGGAAAGTAGTTGTCAAGTTGGAAACTAGTATAAATAGAGAGAAAGACTCTCTATTTGACACACACACTCACTCAACTGGGGCACATGAGTGAGAGAGGAGAAGCTCTCTCAAGTGAGAGAGAGAACAACTGTTGGAGATCATCTTTTCTCTCTTTGGGTTTTACTGCTTCCATTGGTGCTCATTCTATCTCTAAGGAAGTTGTGGGGTTTTCTCCTTTTTGGTTTCCCCAAGGAAAATTCTTTGTGTCTCTTGTCTCTTGTGATTATTGTTGTGCATGATATTCTCTCAGATAAGTTCCTAAGATCATATTGCTTAAATGATAAAAATCTAACATGGTATCAGAGCTAACCTCAGAAGAAGACACTATGCAGCTATAGAAGCTAGGGCTTCTTAATTTTTGGGTCTCTCTCCACAATCCATCATCAAAAGGAGGCTAGGATAATTCTCCATTGAAGGGCACATCTTTTTGTCGAAGCAGAATTTGATTCCGGGCATTTTTCATTTTTGTTGCGGGAAATTAGGGATTTTTATAGAAGAGGAATTTTTGAGTGAGCCTAGCATAGGATTGATTTCCTCCTCAAAATATAAATTTAGAGACCAAGTTCAAGATTTTTGGTTGGGTAAAACTGTGGGAAAGTCAAACCCTAGTTTGACCTCGAGTCTAGAAAACCCTAAAATACTAAAACTAGTCTTTTTGGTACATTTGCTATATCTCGAGATTAAAGAAGTCTCAAGGGCAAAAATTTTCACAGGCCGAAGATGAAATCCTGATGTACCCTATGTAAAAATTTCAGCCTCAAATTCACTATATTCTAGGAGATGTGAATCCTCCAAATCAGGGTTCCAGCCTCTTCCAGGATTCATCCCTAATAAGGACACCTAGGGAGAATTGTTGTATCTTGGGATACGAATATCCAAATGAAATTTTGCAAGATGTTCCAAATAGGGCACTGAATTTAATTTCGGTGGTAAACGTTTCATACCCCAAAGGTGAAACAGTGACACGTGGAATTCCGTACAATTTCTCTATGTTGAACAGTCCTGAAAGAAGTCACCTTGGAAAAACTTTCATAAGTCACAATTGGTGAAGCCAATTCTGCTCAAACATATGGTGTGGGAAATAATATAGATGAGGCTACCTCATTACAAAATTTAAGACATAGAGGAGCTGTACTTTCATAGATACCATAGAAACAATCTCAGGAATTTCTGTAGAGGAAATTGGAAAACTAGGGCTTCCTGTTCCAGGAGCTTCCCTCCATTGTTTCCAAAAAAGGAGTACATTGGACAGCTCACCTTGAAGAGTTCTATATTTTAATCCAATCAAATCTGAAATATTCCAAGTTTTTAAAATTAGGATTTCTCTGACAAACCCTAGATCAGCCAGATCCAGAACCCGGATGGACACCTCAAATTGGTAAGATCTAATATTTTGCTATTTACATTTGAGGTTCTCATTTCAATATGATTAATCACACCAGCTTGATGACAAGCTTGGTGAAGCTGACAACTTCCAAGCATGGAAGCATATTATTTCATTGGTTCTTGAATAAAATGAATTAGACACCTACATAAGTGGAGAGGTTCCAGTTCCAGAGGGAGATGAGGCTAAAATCCTTACACAAGAAGAACTTGGTCAAGGCCAAGAAGATCATTGCCGATTCAATTATACCATAAGTGTCTTCCCTTAAGACACCTAATGATATTTTTGATTCCTTGGCCAAGCTATTTGAATAAAATAATACAAATCGGATGAAGTGTAGGAACTCTGTGATTCTTCAAGAAATTGACTTGGATCAGTATTTCAGTAAGAAAGGTCTAGGAGACAGAGGGAGATGAAGCTAAGGCTAGAGACAAGATAATTATTGTAGATTCTATTAAATATCATCTTATCCCTCATGTGTCATCCCTAAAAACACCAAAAGGAAGTGTTCGATGCTATGACGAAGTAGTCGAAGAAGAATAAGATACTATTATAACCACCATGAATGGTCTCCCAGGATCATGGGATTCGTTCATTCGAGGAATGTGTGCTAGAAGCATTAGAGGAAATTTCAACTCAAAATGGGCCTCCTAAGGAAAATTAATAAAATAATAGTTAAAATAATAAAATAATATTTATTAATTTTGGAGGAAGAAAAGAAAAAACTATTTTTTTGTTCGTATTTTTGACATATCTCCGTGTGTGTTTACTCAAATTTCGATCGGGAGAGATCGTTGGATGCAAAATTAAATTATGCATCCAACGAGTACCCACTCGACATAATTTTTATGGGCCCCACTACCCCAAAAATAATAAATACCTGAAAAATGTGATGATGACATCATCATCACATTTTTTCAGGTATTTCTTGTATTTGGGGTAGTGGGTCTTGTCAAAAGTATGCCGAGTGGGTGCTCATTGGATGTGGAATTTAATTCTGCATCCAACAAGCTCTTCCACTGGAGATTTGAGTAAAAACACAAGGAGATATGTCAAAAATATGAACAAAAAAAGTAGTTTTTTTTATGATACCTATCCCCAAATTTATATTAAAAAATTGTTTAAGAGGTGCTCCTTTTTTAATTTTAAAGAATTTTTAATGGCTAATACATGATGACATGGAATTTGTATTATTTTTGGAAGGCCCATTTTAAATTGAAATTTCCTCTAATGGAAGTGATTACTTTTAGCAGACTCTGGGAAGAGTGCACACAAGAGGAAGCTCGACTCATAATAAGAGAAAAATATGGGAGCAACTGAAGATCAAGCCCTCACAATTCAAAGAAGATCCCTCAAGCGACGAGGAATATGAAGAAATAAATTCTTGAAGAAACTCTTATCCATCTAAGCATTTGGATAAGAAATGATGATGCTATGAATGAAGAAGATGATGAATCTGAAAGGAGGAGTCTACCCACGAAACAAATAAAGATAAGTATTCAATTGTCATTTCATGATATTGTTTTGTTATGCATTTGTTTATATTTAGTTGATGTGTTATGCATGATAGAATGTTTGCATTAATGATAGTATACTACTAATATGCATGTGATGGGTAAGTAGCTCATGGTGATATACAACTCTCCATTGCTACTTATCTAGAATGAAACCTCTTTGCTGACATATTGCATTAGTGCACAATCTCAATGTTGTCCTAGTAGAGATGGAAGGCATCTAGAAAGTTTCTGTAAGATATGGATGAATGTTGTATTGGATAAAATAGTTTCATGATTATATCTTAATGCAAAAGAATTTTTCATTATGAATATACCTTATGAAATGTTTCTAACCATACAACTAATGCATTTGACTTGTAGGAAATATCGCGTACAATATCCTACAAGAAAAGAAGGATGAGACATGTTCTGAAGAACAAGTGACGACAGTTCAAGAAAGAATCCAAGATGAAGAATAATATGACGATACTTTCAAATAAATAAAGAGGCCTTAGAGACACTCTAGTTATGTGACATTGTTGAGCGACATCATTGATGCAGAGCCTTCCAGCTATGAAGAAGTAGCCAAGAAGAAAGGGAAGGAGAATACCAGTTCAAGAAGAATGATGTCTAGCAGTATTGAGACCTTAAGGGAATTCCATAATGTCTTCCATATGGATATACAAGATCCAGCATGCAGTAGATGGAAACATCGTGGGATACAAGGCAAGATTCATGGCACGAGGCTTCTCATGGAAAGAAGGCATAAACTACGAAGAGACATTTGCAGCCATTGGAAGTTAAGACACATGATAGGGAGACTCATGTGTGCAAATTAAAGAAGGCCTTGTACGAGCTCAGAAGGAACCCATGGGATAACACATAGATGAGGATCTTGAAGATGACCTAGAGTGATGAAGATCTTAACCTTTGCATAAGGTTGAAGATTAAAGCCTATGGAGGAGGAAAAGCTCACAGATGGGTGCGAGAAGCAATTTTGAAAAGGTTCAAGATAGAGGATCTTGGTATCCAGTGACCCTAGATGGATACATAGGATATTAGTTACAGAGGAAGTTACTTTTCACTCTAGTACATAATTTTTCAATACATAGAGTATGAAAGGTAGAGGGAGAATGATGCTCCACTTTAGAGGGAGTGATTGCAGAATATACTGAGGTTCAACATGGTACAACATGATGGACAACTTACTAATGGCTCTAGGCTTTACTAAGAGTAAATTGGATTCCAACCTTTTCTTCAAGGTTGAAGGCGGAAGACCAGTGATTCTTTTGTTATATGTTGATGACTTGTTCCTGGAAAAAAAGAGGAACTCATTAAAGTTGCAAGAAGGAGACTTGCTGCCAAATTAGAGATGAAGGAATTGGATATGATGCACTACTTTCTAGGCATGGAGGTGTGGCATAATGTATATGGAATCTCCCTTAGACAAGGGAAGTATGCAGTGGAGATCCTGAATAGGTTCGGGTTGATGGACTGCAAGGCCATGACTACACCTATGGCATAGAACCTGAAGATATTGAGTGTTGCTTCATCAGATTTGGTTGATGCCATGATGTATCATCAGATGATTTGTTCCTTGATGTACCTGATGAATACGAGACTAGATATTTGCTTTGCTGTGAACACATTGAGACATGTTCACCTGATGGTTGCAAAGCATGCAGTGAGGTACCTAAAGGGTATAGTTGAGTATGGGCTCAAGTATGATATGAATATGAATATTAAACTGGAGGGTTATGTGGATTTGGATTGGGAAGGAAGTGCCATTGATAGGAAGAGTACTTCAAGGTGTTGCTTCAGTATGATATTAGGTGTGATCTTTTGGTTTAGTAGGAAGGAGTCCTGCATGGCGCTGAGAACAGCCATGGAAAAATATGTCGCCACTTGCTCAGCTATTTGGGAGGTAGTATGTTTCTTTTGAAAACTACTATTTGATTTGATCTTACTTTCATTTTTTGTATGATGCATAGAGCAGCAGTGAAGCTCCAGTATGTGATCCAGAACGAGATCTCCCGAAAGAGGGAGTTCTAGCATAGCCGGTGAGACAGGTTGTCTGAGCATAAAATCTTGGCGAAGCTTATAAGTGGCTCAGACATAAATAGTCCTGTAGGTTGTCCTTGGATGTAATAGGTCCTGGTGAATCTCACGGGTTATCCTTAGATGTAATCATCCCTAATGTGATTCCATGCTAGAAATGGCCAGAGTGAATTTTGAGTACTTCGGGGAGAAGCTTGGTGTTCTCCAGATCGAGGTTCCTTCCAAGGGAAAGTGATGAGTTCATGAGCCCTTCTGACATGGTGATAGGATTGGTTCCTTCCATGGTCAGATGTAAGTGCAAAGCCCCTCTGACATGGTGATAGGATTGGTTCCTTCCATGGACAGATATAACTGTTGAGCCTTTCTGACTGGGTCAGATATAAGTGTTGTTCCTTTCTATAGATAGTAGATGGTGTGTCCTGATATGTCAGTAGATGTAAGTGTTGATCCTTTCATTGGATGATAGATGGTGTGTCCTATCATGCCAGTGGATGTCAGTGCTGGGCCTTTCTGACATGGTAGTGGATTTGTTCCTCCCATGGTCATATGTGAGTGTTGGGCGTGCCTGTCTGACATGATGGTGGATGTGTTCCTCTCTTGGTCAGATGTAAGTGTTGGGAGGGACTTCTTGACTGGGTCAGATATAAGTGTTGAAGAAGATGAAGACCTACATGGAGGATAGGCCTACAACCAACATGAAAAAGGGCTGGCTCTGTAGAACTTCCTATGATGAGAAGAGTTGAGAGATAGCACTAGTTGATCGATATAGCGGAAGCAGTGATGATGATGATCCAGTGATGATCCAACTATGATGATCCAGTGATGATACAGCTTTGATAATGATCCAATTATGATCCATTTTTTATGATCATCCAGTGATGATCTAGCGTTGATGATGATCCAGACTTGATCCAGAGAAGAAGACTTGTGATGATGAACTGTGTCAAGAGAATACCTTCCTAGTTAAGAGGGAGTGTTGATGTATTTGTAACTTTGGAATGTATTCACTTATATTGTACCCCAATGTTCCTATCGGGAGAATCATTTGTATTTCATTATACCCCGATGTTCCTAACCGGAGAGTCATTAACATAATAAATTCATGTAAAGTCATTAAGGTTAAACCTCTGTTGTAAGTCAAGGAAATAGTCCCCACAATTGAATTGAGGTTAACACTCCTTGTTGATCAGAGGGGAAAAGTCCCCACAGTTGTGGGGCACTAGGGTTATTAGACTCTCCTAGAGATGTTGGCCTTGGTAAGTAGTCGTTAAGTCAGAAACTAGTATAAATAGAGAGTGAGACTCTCTATTTGACACACACACTCACTCAACTGGGGCACATGAGTGAGAGAGGAGAATCTCTCTCAAGTGAGAGAGAGAACAATTGTTGGAGATCATCTTTTCTATATTTGGATTTTACTACTTCCATTGGTGCTCATTCTATCTCTAAGGAAGTTGTGGGGTTTTCTCCTTTATGGTTTCCCCGAGGAAAATTCTTTGTGTCTCTTGTCTCTTGTGATTATTTTTGTGCATGTTATTCTCTTAGATAAGATTCTAAGATAATATTTCTTAAATGATAAAAATATAACAATGCATCTATTTCTTCTACTCACAGCATATCCTTTATTATATTTTTGTCCTTTGTAATCCATTTACTATGTTTAAATCATCTAGGGCCACCTCATAAAGCTCTTATTTCCATTTTACTAGTTCTAGGCTGAAAATCAATGAGGTCTCATCTTCCATTCCCACCGCTTTCATTGATGACTTCACCTGTGTGGCCATGACCCCCCACATTACTACTTCCTCCCCATAATAATTAATTGGCTTAGCATATGGGATATTTACATAGGGGATTAAATAACATTCCCAATGGCTATCTAGTGTATCTCATCACATTGTCCCTAGCACCTACCTTTCCTTTAGTTTGTTGACCTTTGTTCCAAAATTGATCACCTTGCATCCCCCATCATAACCTCTATTGATGGACAGAGTGTCATCTTTACAATTAATTCCCAATTAATCTCTCAAATCATGAGTATATCTCTGGACTCTATATCCTCTCCAATGAAGGCCAACTAAAAGGTTTAGGATCCTAAATCAAGACCATAAAGGAGCCATTTTATAGAGGCTAGATAACAACCAAGGCTTAGCTGATTTTCCTCTTACCCTGAGGAAGATCAAGAGTTTTTCCTCATGGGCCCAGGAATGTATTTCCATGTTTAGTTTAATACAATGTAGGGAGACGGATGCAGATGTAGATGAAGGGATGGTAGCAATTGTTTATATGCACTTACTATCCATGAATTTATTTTTTTTGAAGCCATATCCATATGTATGAGGCATCAACTAGCATGTTTTCATATTATTGGTATATTTAGATATCCACCATACCTAATGTATATGTTCATTTATCATCATGAAAACTACCTAAAATTTCAACATTTACAAAAAACATTAAGAGGGCCTACCCATTAGAGGTATTTATTAGCTACCCTGGGTTAATAAAGGTAAATTTGCATCATATTTCATCAAGTATGTATCGCATTTCATGTATTCTTCCTAATTTATAGTCAAGAGAGAGGAACCTAAGAGGATTCCTACAAATATCAAGGCATATTTGCATTTAATAGATGCTAACAGGATCAGAGACTGATTCATATGGATTGATTTCATAGTAATAAGGATGTATGAGATATAGTCATCACCCTACAAGCTACCCAAATTTATTGCACCTAGTGTTTGATTTAGAGTATGTGAGATGGACAAAATAGGTTGATGCCCTTGATTTTTTTCAAATTTGGGAAAAAAACAACCCAATCCTCAAGATTATTGGTCTAGGGTAAAATTTGAAAGGATGGGAAATAAAGAAACATATGATAAAGTGAATTCCATACTAAGTAATTAATATAATCCCACCAAGTCTTTGACTTAGGTATTACTAGCCCCTTATCCCAATAATTCTAATATTCATTCATTATATACAGTCTGCATGCCTCCTAGTGCTACAGTAACAAAGGAGGACATGAAACACAAGGATCCTTTAGATGCAAGTAGATTTGTATTCCAACAATAATATATAAGGAAACATAAAAGAGGGACCTACTAGAGGATGAGACTATATATGGAGATTGAAGATGCCCCATATTAAATCATTTCCCAAGATAATGTTTTCTCTGTAGTGTATGATTATTAACACGATGATGGTGAGGATGAAGGTGATGGTGATGGTTGGGCATGGGAAGAAACAATGGACACTATGCCAATGAAAGATATAGTAGGAAATTATGAGAAAGGGATTGAAATCTTACCTGAGGATCCTACTACATATTAGCCATAGGAGTGATTTCCATACCATAAGGATATTCCTATGATTCAATACATGGGATTCTAAGGAGAAGGAGGATTTGGGAAATAATCTCAAGCCATTAAAGAGTCAATTAAATTAGTGGAAAGACTGAATGGCTTAGTTTTGGGAGTATATCCTAGTGAAACCATATTTAAAAAGATTAACCTACTCTCAAATTTCACTCCTCCATCCCTCTTCACTCGATAATTTGGTACATCAAGTCAAAGAATACCTCCTAAGTCTTAAGCTCCTTCGAACAGTTCCTAGATATAACACTATTTACATCAATTAATAGAATACCTCCTAAGTCTTAAGTTCCTTCAAACAATTCATCAATATAATAAGATTCCCCCCTAGGTTCCAATATAATGCATCAATACATCCAACCAATTGTGAAAAAACTATCAAAACAATAGTTAGAAAAGAGGAAATATATTATAACAGATACCATCATTAAAGAGAAGGAATTACCCCAAGACCCCAAAGAAATAACTAACATAACATATAATAGTGGGGGATATGATGCTTCAAATGATATCCTAATATTGTCAAATTCTCTAATGAGTCACAGTAGGATCTAGGTTACAAGAGAAAACTTCACTTAGAATTTACCGAAGATAGATAGAAAAAATAGAAGAAATATGAACAAAGTATATGCATACCACTAGTGGAAAATCACACTAGAGCAATAATCTTCCATTACATTATACAACAAGTAATGTACAATATATATATGATTCCAAGAGGGAAATATGAAAGCCTTGGAGTAAATTTGAGTAGCTCACATGTGGCGGGCTTAGATTTGACTAAATCCCCCCAGCTAGACAAGTGTCAATACCAACTCACGGTAGATAGTTGTGAATTGGAAAGGTGAGCCTATATAGGCCATGAGTGACCAAAAATCAAGAAATGAATGGATTTTAGGAGAAAAATATGGAAGTGGTTGAGGAAAAAAACTAGCAAACTTGCATAAGTCATCCTAGCACACCTAGCTCATCCTAATCCAGGAGAAAAGCATAATAAAGGTGCTTTAACTCATAAAAAACATGATATAAGGAGGATGGGCACTTTAGCTCAGAAACCAAATATTATTCTCTCCAGAAATTGATGAAGATGTATAAAGGAATTTTATTCTATGGAAGAAGAGGAACCTACTCAATTGGATTAGGAACATGAAAAACTACATGATTCACAATGAAACCATGTAGAGCAACTAAGTAACACTAACATGAGAGAAAATGCAAGTGCTCTACAAACTTGAACCTCGAACCAACCAGGGTTCCAAGCCTAAAAGAGTCTTGAGGTTCTTGAGATTTCAAACAAAGATTGGTGAGAGTGTTCCCAAGTGAATCATGAAGGACTTGAAGCATCAACTTCAAACCAAAAGTGGTTATATCATCTTCAATAAAGTGGAACAAGAGTCCCAAGTATGCCAATGTGATGGAAATGTCTCAATCTTTAGTTGATCTATGAGGAAGGGTGCTATTCATTATGTGGGAATAGGTAAAAATAATGGGATCACTCGTTGTGAGTGAAAATGGAGCACTCTCAAAATTTTATCTATCCTCCAAATCATCCATGAGAACACTAGGCTGTGCACCATCATCTTGTGAAGTGTGCATAGGAGGTGAAAGATCGACAATTTACATATCATCCTCAAATCCTAAATTTAAAAGAATGAATGGAGAACAATTAATAGAGATATATCTCTTCAACAATAGAAGCAGCTCGAATGTTATCTTCATGTGAATTAGCTTCTTCGAAAACAGAGGAAGCAACAGAGGAAGAAAGTTGATCAATTCGAACTGGATAATATGTTGAATCTACATTTTCTTCTTCTTTAGGAACAACTTCTTGAGAAATACATTAGGAAGTAGAGCACTTGATTAATTACTAGATTCGCTCCATGTATCATCTCCTTCTTTCTGCACACCAAAATCTCCATTCAAATTGCTCGAGATCTCAAATGGATACTAAGCAAAATAAATGAGATAATGCATTCAAGGAGACACTGCTAGACACATAAATCCATACGATCTATCACATTCATTTATCCAATCACACTTCTCTTCGTAGGACTCTGGCTCGCTCACTGTACCAATGGACACAACATAGAGATGTTTTCTCTTGAGATATGCACACATATTTGGTTTCCACTTAGCATAGTTGAGAGGAGAGATTATAGGAATTGCTTTCAAATCCATGAAGTTGTTGTAGATACTTGCAGAACAAACACTTTGGAAATCTATTTGGAAGAAAGACTATATTTTCCTAGCTCTACTTCAACAGTATGCACATTTGGGAGTGCATCACACCTGGGCATACTACTTTGGATGAACCAAAGGACTGGATGCAATTTCCATTGGAATTATGTGGTTGCTTCACTACTTTTGGTGCAAAACTAGAAGTGTCAAGGAATTATGGAAACACCAATGCAAAACACCATGGAGCTCTGATACCATGTCAAATTCTCTAATGAGCCATAGTAGCATCTAGATTAATAAATAAAACTTCACTTAGAATTTACCAAAGATAGACAGAAAAATAGAAGAAATATGAAGAAAGTATATGCAAAACACTAGTGGAAAATAACACTAGAGGATTAATCTTCCATTACATTATGAAAGAAGTAATGTACAATATATAGATTATCCCAAGTGGGAAATTCGAGATTCTTGTAGGAAATTCAAGTAGATCACATGTGGCAGGCTTATATTTAACTAAATTTCCTCAACTAGACAATGTCAGTCCTAACTCATGGTAGGTGGTCATGAATTGGCAAGGTAATCCTAGGTAGGATATGAGTGGAAAAAAAATCAAGCATTGAGTGGCTTTTAGGAGAAAAATATGGAAGTGGTTGAGGCAAAAAATTAACAAACTTGCCTAAGTCATCCTAGCACACCTAACTCATCCTGATGAAAGAGAAAGGAAAAATAAAGTTGTTTTAACTCATAAAAATAATGATGAAATCAGGATGGGTGCTTTATCTCATAAAAATAAAAGTAAAAGAAAAATTAGGGTGATATTTTTGATAAACTATCACATGTGGACAAGTTATGCACTAGGTATCCAACTAACATATGGAACAACTTGACTAAACACTTAGGAAATCAAATAATGATGTAGAACCTAATGTATAGATGGAATTATGTTCCAACATACATGACATAAATAGGTTGAGAATATAAAAGTAGAAGGGGAATGGAGATAAAAAGAACTTGAGGTAAATAAAGAAAGGGTTGAATCCCATGTATAGGAGACCAAACATAGCATAGTATGGGAAATTCTAGAACCATGATGTGCACAACAAGGGGACATTACATCCACTTGTATAAAATGACAAATGTGTGATTAAAACATGTATACAAATGACTAATTTGAGGGAGATGACTACTAGAGCTATATTTGCGATCCTTTATAACGTGACTAAAATTTAGTCATTTATTGGTTGATTGGAGTCATTAGTTGGTACTATATTTAGTATTTTAATTAGACATTAATTATGATTTTTTGTTTGTTTATTTAATCATTTAATTAGTCGTTAAATGGTGTCAATCGGTAGTAGATATACTTGTTTAATTAGTCATTAATTACCATCAAATGGTAGTAGATATACTTGTTTAATTAGTCATTAATTACCATCAATTGGTAGTATATTTGCTCATATAATAAGTGATTGATTGACGCGAGTTGGTAGCATATTTTCTCATTTAATGAATCATTAATTATTATAAATTGGTAGTGTATTTAGTGATATAAGTTATTATTGTGGTATATTTTATTATTAAATTAGCAGTTGCATTATTATTATATTGACATATGGTTCATATTCATTTATTACTATAGTTGTAGTTTCATATTCATTCTTTTTTTGTTAATACAGTTTATATGATATGAATAATATATTAAATACCATGAAATTTTATATTGTTACTGCATGATATTGATGTTCATCCTGATGGAATATTGGTAAATACTGAGACGGGCGGGGGGGGGGG
>LPNX010059531.1:292573-476786 GCA_001517045.1 Pseudotsuga menziesii
AGAACACAGATTCTTAATGTGGAAGCCCAATTTGGGTAAACCACCAATTCGTTCTATTCTGCAAAATTTGTTATTTACAAAATATTTTTTCAGCCACCACTGAAGGATGCACCAACACCCTAGATTATATTTATACCCTATTTTCCAGCCACTACTGGAGGAGACTAAATCCCCCTAGTAGGCAAGTAGCCTACCCTAGCACCACCCAGCCACCCTTGGAATGAATTTCCTCATCAGTTTCTTGGACTACTTCACTTCTGCACTTGGTCTTCAATGCATTGGTTGCAGACACACATTCTTTCATTCATATCTCTTCGTACTTATAGTTCTTCAACAATATTCAATGTAACTCTTCATAACTATCACACCTTTTCATAAACACACACCTCTTCAAGAAATAGTATGTCTTTTCATAAATAGATAAAATAATAAAAAATAAATAAAGAAAACTATTGATTTGTTTGTTTATATTATTTTTTATTATAATCATATTTATATAACATTTAAAAGAAATCTCTTCGAGACTATATTTAAAACTTGATATTTATATATATATATATATATATATATATATATATATACAAATTTTTCTCATTCGGGAAATCTTCCAATTCGAACGTATTCTTGGCACCATGTAATCGTCCTCAGCCACATTTGCCATTGCCATGTTGGGGCAATCTTCCAAATCGGATGTACACTTGGTGCCATGTCATCGTCCACCTTACAATGACGGATCATTTTCTCTGTGTCATATCGGAATTCGACCTACAAGCATTTTCCACCATGGCATTTCATAGACACCATCCACGTCGTCGAGCTAACATCGTTTTCCACACCATTCACATCGTTGAGCTGACAACATTTTCCACGTGTAGCAAAAAGGTAGGGGGCTTGACAGGTTGTCCCGGGCTCCAGGTTGGTGAGCTTCTCGTGGAGTCCAATCACCCAGAGCCCCCACACTACCTTTGCACTACGTGTCGAAGTAGAGGTGAAACGTTGGGGTATATAAACCCATAGAATTTTTTCTCTATGACCAATGTGGGATATATCCCATTGGGAAACTCAATCTTGACCATCCATTTATTTGATCAACGGTTGCTGTTACTTTTGAGTTTTTTGTGTTTCTTTTCTTCTGGATGTTCAACACAACAGTTGTAGGGTTTTCAAGATCACTTTGTCAATGCAACCAGGAAATTGTTCAGTCAACAATGGTGTCCTTCAACGCAATCGCTTTGTTGAGATCATAGTCACGCTCGGCTTGTTGTATTTCTAGATTTACCCGATCAATCTGTAATCTTACAATTTGTTGTTAATTTGTTCATGGTCTAAAGGTTGGAAGACAATATACTCATCAATACGATTCATAAACTCAGGCCAGAATGTCATTTGAGTTGCATCCATAACCCTCTTCTTTGTCTTTTCATAAATTTCCTCTTTTGATCCAGCTTGTTCATCGAGGCTATTTAGAATGTACTGAGAACCAATGTTGGAAGTCATAATAATGACAGTGTTGGTGAAGCTTACAGTTCGACCCTGAGAATTAGTAACCCTTCCATCATCTAAAATCTGAAGTAGAATATTGAAGGCATCTGTATGTGCCTTCTCAATTTCATCAAATAGAATTACTACATAAGGCCTTCTACGTATAGACTCAGTCAACTGCCCCCCTTCTTCATAACCCACATACCCAAGTGGAGCTCTGATCAGCCTTGAAACTGCATGCTTCTCCATGTATTCACTCATGTCAATTCTCACAAGAGCTTCATCAGTGTTAAATAAATAAGACGCAAGATCCTTAGCTAATTCTGTTTTTCCAACTCCTGTTGGACCCATAAACATGAAGCTTGCAATAGGACGATGGGGGTCTGACAGACTAGCCCTAGATCGTTGGATTGCTTATGCTACAGATTTCATAGCTGGATCTTGACCAACAACATGCTTATGCAATTCCACATCCAACTTCAAAAGATTCTCTTTCTCAGACTGCTGAAGTTTGGATATGGGAATACCAGTCCATTTGCTGACTATTTCAGCAATATCATTCCCAGTTACCTCTTCCCTTAGCATTGATTTCCCACTAAGTTGATACTCATCCAACTCCTTTTCAGCACCCTCAAGTTACTTTTGTAGTGACATAAGACTTCCATACTTCAGTTCACTAATTCTCCATCCTCTCATATATTGACATCAATTCCAACAAAGCTATCTGCCATACTGCCAACAATCTCCCCCTTTGGCATTGATGGCAATTACCATAATTTTCTCCCCCTTTGACATCAAAGACAAAGGGCTAATAAACTCCCCCTGACAGCAATCATGTCTCCCCCTAACCAGATGCATCACATTTTTGTTTTAATTTGGAGAGGGAATTACACCCAGCTTTTTCTTGAGATGCTCAAACACATCCCTATTCAAAGGCTTAGTAAATATGTCTGCTACTTGTTCCTGTGTCGAAATATAATCCAGTTTGATATTCTTGCTTGCAGCTTGCTCTCTCAAATAGTGATATTTTATAGGAATATGTTTTTCCTTGGAGTGTTGGACAGGATTTTTGGACAAACTTATGGCACTTTTGTTGTCACAATGGATGACAGTGGGCTTTTCAAACACAACCTTAATATCTTGTAGGGTTTGTTTCATCCATTCATTCTGTGTACAACACTCTGCTGCTGCAATGTATTCTGCTTCAGTGGTGGATAGGGAGATTGAGGTCTGTTTTTTACTTATCCAAGAGACAATAGATTCACCCAAGAAAAAGGCTCCTCCACTTGTGCTCTTTCTATCATCTACACAGCCAGCCCAGTCAGCATCTGAATAGGCTTTTAAGGAGAATGATTTCTTGCTTGGATACCAAAGTCCAAAGTTTATAGTTCCCTTCAAGTACCTGAAGATTCTTTTTACTGATTGAACATGACTCTCTTTTGGTTCTGATTGGAATCTAGCAACCACCCCAACAGCTTGCTTGATGTCTGGCCTAGAGGCTGTAACATATAGCAGACTTCCAATCATTGACCTATAGGATTTTTTATCAACATTTTTGGACTCATCTTCTTTACTAAGCTTACATCCCACAGTCATAGGTGTACTCACTGGTTTGCAATCTTCAAAGTGGAATTTTCTGAGTATATCTTTTACATATTTAGTTTGATGTATAAAAATTCCTTTATTGGATTGTATTATTTGCAAACCCAGGAAGTAGTTGAGTTCACCAAGTAGATACATATCAAACTCTTGCTGCATCAATTTGGCAAATTCCTTGCTCATATTTTCATCATCACTTCCAAATATTATGTCATCAACATAAACTTCTACAATAATCATCATATCATTTATAATTTTATATTAGAGATTATTGTCTGTTGATCCTCTCTTAAAACCTTGTAATTGCAGGTAAGAATCCAATCTTTCATACCATGCTCTAGGTGCTTGTTTTAGCCCATAGAGTGCCTTATTTAATTTGCATACATAGTTTCTTTTATCAGTTAGCTTAAAACCTTCTGGTTGCTCAATGTAAACCTCTTCTTCTAAGTACCCATTAAGGAATGATGATTTGACATCCATCTGATATACTTTCAACCTTTTGTAACTAGAAAAGGATAGAAATATTCTAATTACCTCCAATCTAGCCACAGGTGCAAAAGTTTCTTCAAAATCAACTCCTTCAACCTAGGCATAGCCTTTACACACCAATCTGTCCTTGTTCCTAACAACTTCTCCATCTTCATTCATTTTATTTTTGAATACCCATTTGGTCCCAATGACATTCTTGTCTTTTGGTCTTGGAACCAAATCCCAGGTCTGATTTTTTTCAATTTGGTCGAATTCCTCATTCATTGCTTTGACCCAGCTCTCATCTTTGCATGCCTCTTTAATTGATCTGGGCTCAATACATGAAAATAGTGCTATCTCTGTTTGATATAGCAATTTTCTTCTTGTTTGTACTCCTGCATCTTTATCTCCAATGATCTGATCTTCAGGATGATTCTTTTGGATTATTTTGGAGGGTGTCTTGGTGTCTCTTCTAGGAGATTCTTCTCTTTCTTCGTTTGTACTTATTTCATCTTCTTGTATGCCTTATTTTTCTTCTACTTTTGTTTGTGTGTCAATTGTCTCCTCATCATCATCATCACTTTCACTATCGAGTATGGCGTCTTGGTGTTTGAAGTTTTTGGTTTTCAAGTCATCCACTTTGACATATACACTTTCAATAATCTTATGTAATATAAGATTGTAGCATCTGTATGCCTTTTTGGTAGAAGCATATCCAAGAAAAATGCCTTCATCAAATCTATCATCAAATTTTCCAAGATCCTCATCAAGTCTTTTGATGTAACATTTACTACCAAAAACTTTAAAGTACTTTATAGATGGAACTCTCCCAAACCATAGCTCATAAGGAGTCTTATTACTATTACTCCTGAGCTGACCTCTATTCAAGATGTATACTGTTGTGCTTGTAGCTTCTCTCCAATACCCATCAGACAGTTTTGCTTCATTGAGCATCATTCTTGCAGCCTCCTCAACTGTTCTATTCTTCCTCTCAACAACCCCATTTTGCTGAGGTGTTATGGCTGCTGAGAATTGTCTCTTAATTCCATGAGTTTCACAAAAGAGATCAAACTCTTTTGAGGTGAACTCACCACCATTGTCAGATCTAAGACATTTGATTTTTGCTTCTGTTTCATTTTCAACAAGAATTTTAAAAGCTTTGAATCTTTCAAATGCTTCTGATTTTTCCTTGAGAAAAAATATCCAAGTCATTCTAGTAAAATAATCAATAAATAACATAAAGTAGGACTCTCCTTGCAAACTTTTAGTTCTTGTAGGTCCACAGAGGTCAATGTGAACCAGCTCTAGAGGTTTTGAGGTTAAATATTCTTTTGTTATGAATCTTATTCTAGTTTGTTTCCCTAGTTGACAGTGTCTACATATGGGGTTTGAAGTTTTTTTTTATTTTTGGCATGTTTCTTACTGCCCCAAGGTTGTTGACTTTTACTAAATTGTCGAAATTAATGTGCCCCAACCTCCTATGCCATAGCCAGCTTTCATCCACTAAATTTATATGACATTCTTCATCCAGCTTTGTATTTAATATGTATACATTCTTAGAAGTTCTAGATGCAGTACCAACCAATTTTCCTGAGTCTTTTCTCCTAATCTCACATTTTTTGGAATCGAATATGCAGATGTGTCCCTGATCACAGGTTTGGATGACACTTAATAAACTAGGTTTCAGATTTTCAACTAGCAACACATTCTTGGCTTTGGCCTTTCCCAATTTCACAATGCCCTTCCCACGAATGTTACTTGAAGCATTATCACCAAATGTAACTTTACCTTTATGTTTCTTTAGGTTTAAAAACTTGACTTCATCTCCTGTCATATGTTTTGAACACCCACTATAAACATACCAGAGATGTCCTTTATCTAGGGATTTTAGGGCAATAAGACATTTCTCATCTGATGTTCTTTCTCTCCAAAATTTCCTTTGCTCCTTAATTTCCTTTGCTTTTTCTGAGACTTCCATTAATCTACAGTCTCTTTCTTTATGCCCATAGTTATGACAGTTGAAGCATTCTAAAACCCTTTCTTGTAGAGGTGCAAATGAGTTATAATTTCTACTCTTAATTTGACTAACTGGTTGATTGTTTTTGAGGTTATAGTTTTTGCTTTTCAATTTCTTCTCATATGCCCTACAATTCATAGCTTTGTGTCCAAAATTAGAGCACACAAAACAGTAACCAGGGAAGATCTAAGGAAACCTGTTTGTATAAACCCTTTTTGGGGTTGCCTTAATTTCTTGTTTGATGGGTGAAAGTGGTCTTCTATAGCTATGAACATTCTTTGTCTTTTCTTCTTCCTTTTTGAACGAACTGAGAAGAGTAGCTGCATATGATTTTTGTTCAACTTGATTTTCTTCTTGAGAATAACCTAATCCATTTTTATTACTTGGATTTCTTTGTACAAATATAATCTCATCTAAAGTCTTAGAACTGTTCTCATATTTGTTTTGAATGAATTTTGTAGCAAGTTTTCTTCTTAGGTGAGCTAATTCTTCCTCCATTCTTTCACAAATTGATTGTTTTTCTCTGAGAGATTCCTCCAACCTTTCTTCTATCTTATTAGCTTCTCGAATTTGTAGTTTCAGTTTGCTTATGATTTTCTCCATCTCTTCCTCTTTCTGTTCATGTTCTTCCTCCTGTTCAACTATATAGTTTTTCAATTGTCTATATTTACTTTTGTATCTTATCAATCCATCCAAAGCACTGAATAGTTCCTTTTTTACATTGATCTCTACTTCATATTTTGACTCTTTCTTATGCTCAATTTCTTGTGAATCATCTGATTCTTCAATACCTACAAAAAGAACTTCATCTTCACTGTCACTAACCTCTGATGAACTGCTGTCTTCTTCTTCTTTTGAATATAAGTTCTTTTTTCCTTTGTGGTTTTTCTTATAGTCGGGTTTTCCTCCCTTTTTGTATTTCTTACTTTTGGAATCTTCATCCTCAAAGTCCTTTTTGGAATAAGGACATTTGGATTGAAAGTGGCCAATTTTGCCATAATTGAAACACTTGAAAGGAAGATTGCCTTTATACTTTCCTGATCCCTTCTAAAGTTTCTTAATGAAATTGGCTTCTTCCTCATCATATTCTTCATTGTGGTCGTTCTGAGTGTATTGCTTTTGATGTTTTGTTTTTTTGGTCACTTTGAATGCTGCTTCTCCTTTTGAAGTTTTGTTTTGTCCTGTTCTCATCTTGTATGCAGTGAGGATCCCATGTAGTTGATCCATAGTCATTGAACTAATATCATCTCGTTCTTATAATTCCCCTCCAACAATTCTAATGGCATTGACTACGTCATCTACCCTTAAAAGGTATTCCCCAATATTTTCTTCTTCCTTCACTTTTAAGGCTCTCAAACTGCCCCTTATATATCTGAAGCTTGGATTCTTTGACTTTAGATTCACCTTCATAGATCATTTTTAGTTTGTCCCAGGCTTCCTTGGCAGTCTTGTAGCTCATAAATTTTGGAAAAACAGTGCCTGCCAACCCATTCAAGATTGCATTTAAGGCTTTGGAATTTCCATCATATTCGCTTAGTTCCTTTGGATCTGTAGGTGCTTGGTCTCCTATATTATAAACTTCTTGAGTTGCTGCCCATGCCCTCCATCTAAGAGACATCAGATGAGCCTTCATCCTCACACTCCAGTAAGCATAGTTTTCTCCTGTAAAGAGTGGAGGTTTGTTATTGGACATCCCTTTTTGATGGTCCATGATGATTTTGATAGGATCTTCCTTCCAGTGGTTAAACTGTGGTGAAGGAACCGGCTCTGATACCAATTGATGGAATATTGGTAAATACTGAGAGGGAGGAGGATCAGTATTTATAATTTTTACTATTTAATCCACTTATTCGAACTTTAATCAAAAACATGAAATCAACAATGAACACAGAACACATATTTTTAATGTGGAAGCCCAATTTGGGTAAACCACCAATCCGTTCTATTCTGCAAAATTTGTTATTTACAAAAGATTTTTTCAGCCACCACTGAAGGATGCACCAACACCCTATATTCTTCCTGCACCCATAGATAAGGATATATTTATACCCTATTTTCCAGCCACTACTAGAGGAGACTAAAGCCCCCTAGCAGGCAAGTAGCCTTCCCTAGCACCACCTAGCCACCCTTGGAATGAATTTCCTCATCAGTTTCTTGGACTGCTTCACTTCTGCACTTGGTCTTCAATGCATTGGTTGCAGACACACATTCTTTCATTCATATCTCGGTGTACTTATAGTTCTTCAACAATATTCAATGTAACTCTTCATAACCATCACACCTTTTCATAAACACACACCTCTTCAAGAAATAGTATGTCTTTTCATAAATAGATAAAATAATAATAATAAAAATAAAGCAAACTATTGATTTGTTTGTTTATATTATTTTTTATTATAATCATATTTATATAACATTTAAAAGAAATCTCTTCGAGACTATATGTAAAACTTGATATTTATATATATATACATTTTTTTCTCATTCGGGCAATCTTCCAATTCAAACGTATTCTTGGCGCCATGTAATCGTCCTCAGCCACGTTTACCATTGCCACGTTGGGGCAATCTTCCAAATCGGATGTACACTTGGCGCCATGTTGTCGTCCACCTTACAATGACGGATCATTTTCTCTATGTCATAGCGGACTTTGACCTATGAGCATTTTCCACCATGGCATTTCATAGACACCATCCACATCATTGAGTTGACACCATTTACCACACCATTCACATTGTCGAGCTGGCACCATTTTCCATGTGTAGCAAAAAGGTAGGGGGCTTGACAAGTCGTCCCGGGCTCCAGGCTGGTGAGCTTCTCATGGAGTCCAATAACCCAGAGCCCCCACACTACCTTTGCACTATGCGTTGAAGTAGAGGTGAAACGTTGGGGTATATAAACCCATAGAATGTTTTCTCTGTGACCAATGTGGGATATATCCCATTGGGAAACTCAATCTTGACCATCCATTTATTTGATCAACGGTTGTTGTTACTTTTGAGTTTTTTGTGTTTCTTTTCTTCTGGATGTTCAACACAACAGTTGCATGGTTTTCAAGATCACTTTTTCAATGCAACCAGGCAATCATTCGGTCAACAATGGTGTCCTTCAATGCAATCACTCTGTTGAGATCATAGCCATGCTCGGCTTGTTGTATTTCCAGATTTACCCGATCAATCTGTAATCTTACAATGTTGTTAATTTATTCACAGTCTAAAGGTTGGAATACAATATACTCATCAATATGATTCATAAACTCAGGTCGGAATGTCATTTGAGTTGCATCCATAACCCTCTTCTTTTTCTTTTCATAAATTTCCTCTTTTGAGCCAACTTGTTCATCGAGGCTATTTAGAATGTACTGAGAACCAATGTTGGAAGTCATAATAATGACAGTGTTGGTGAAGCTTACAGTTTGACCCTAAGAATTAGTAACCCTTCCATCATCTAAAATCTGAAGTAGAATATTGAAGGCATCTGTATGTGCCTTCTCAGTTTCATCAAACAGAATTACTGCATAAGGCCTTCTACATATAGACTCAGTCAACTGCCCCCCTTCTTCATAACCCACATACCCAGGTGGAGCTCTGATCAGCCTTGAAACTGCATGCTTCTCCATGTATTCACTCATGTCAATTCTCACAAGAGATTCATCAGTGTTAAATAAATAAGATGCAAGAGCCTTAGCTAATTCTTTTTTTCCAACTCCTATTGGACCCATAAACATGAAGCTTGCAATAGGACGATGGGGGTCTGACAGACCAGCCCTAGATCGTTGGATTGATTCTGCTACAGATTTCATAGCTGGATATTGACCAACAACACGCTTATGCAATTCCACATCCAACTTCAAAAGCTTCTCTTTCTCAGACTGCTGAAGTTTGGATATGGGAATACCAGTCCATTTGCTGACTATTTCAGCAATATCATTCCCAGTTACCTCTTCCCTTAGCATTGATTTCCCACTAAGTTGATACTCATCTGACTCCTTTTCAGCACCCTCAAGTTACTTTTGTAGTGACATAAGACTTCCATACTTTAGTTCACTAATTCTCCATCCTCTCATATATTGACGTCAATGCCAACAAAGCTATCTGCCATATTTCCAACACATCCAATAAAATTTAAGGAAACATGCACAATGATATACATAAAACCAAATACAAATATTATAATACACATAATCTAAACACGTTTACACACACACACACACACAGGTAGAGAATTCAAAATACAATCTGATTGAGATTCAACGTTCAAATAGAAAAGGGAAGTTCATAAACAAAACTGATGATTTTCAATTGATTCTCCACCAATACAAATCCCTAATCCATGCAATTTAATTCAATAAAACATTAAGGGCTACAATAAGATACGTCATATTTTCCAGATATTTTAAATGCCACTATGTCAAACTTCCCTCCTCTTTCACATGGTTACAACCTTCTTGTTTATCCTTAGATTGAAGGGGGGGTGTTTCTTGTGACCTTTATAATATTCACATTTCCATATTTAGGGCTTAATTTCACTCCATGGCCTATATAAAGTGAATGAATGCATCCAAATCCTGTAAAATATCCATCATACGAATCTAACACTTTCACTGTGTCACCGTACTGGAGTTTTTCATGTTGAACTTTCTACAAAAAAAAAGAGTATACATATATAGGTGTTAGAAAAATTTTAAAAAATGTTGCAAGTACAATTACATTCTATGTACACTATTGGACTAGAATTGAATATTGCACTCACCCCACCGTCAACATTAAATATCATTGTCGTATGGAATTACTGATTGTGCAACGTCAATCTCAACTTCATTGTAAGTAATGTTATAATTTAATATTTCATCGAATTTGATGACATCTTTTCCAACTTTGATGTCCTACATCATGAGACTTCATAATGCAAAAATCAAAGAAATTTTGATAGAAATATTGTTGAACAACGTAATTTAAAAGTACGCCAATAAAATGGACATTATCATAAAAATATATGTTAGAATATTGGCCAATATTGAGGGGGGTGAATCAGTATTGTTACCTTTTTAACGTTTTTAACCACTTTTAAAATAATAAATAACAAACAGAAACAACAAGATACAAAGAAAACAAATTTATCATGGAATCCCAATTGGGAAAACCACCAATACTTCCTATTACTCCAAAATTATATTTACAAATAGTTTGTTCCTACTACTACAAACAAGGCTGCTACAACACCCTATTTACCAGCTACTACTAGAAGGAGGCTACAACTCCCTATTTTTCAGCTACAATTGACAGGATGCTACAACACCCTTATTTACCAGTTTCTACTAGAAGGAGGCTACAACCCCCTTGCAGTCATGTAGCCTGCCCTAGCACCCCACCCTGCCACCCTAATATGTTTTTATCTAACTTCCAAATCTTCTTATGTCTTCAATTCTATCACTGGTTTCTCCTCACTTCCTTGGTCTCTGTCTTTTTCTATTTCTATATGGATATGGACTACAGAGACACTCTTTAATAGGTCAAAATATGCACATATATATTCATCATACCCATATGAGCTAGCATGCATTTTCACTGATATCATGCCTCTTTCAATGATCATGTCCTTTCAACTCTGTTCATTATTCCTATTCACCAAAATGCACTTTCAGCGAGTGTGTATCTTCAACAAATGCATTTCTTCATTAACAGTCATTCCCTTTCATCAAACGCACCTCTTCATTCTAGAACTTTGTGCCTTTTCATAGTCGTAACCTTCTTATTAATCATAACTCTATTTATGATTAATAAACTCTACTTAAGAATTAATATTCTTCATCTAACAGTCATGTATCTTCATCGTGACTCTTGAGAAATTTCTTGCACGATTTTGGATCATCAAACAAAAATCCTTCCGCAATTTCATTTTCGCAGCAACCTTTCCGCAATAGAGGTCTTTCCACAATTTCTTTTCTGCAACCTATCTTTCCTCTTCCACAATTACCTTTTCACAATGACCTTTCCGCATTTATAATTCTGCAAACTATCTTTCCACAATTAACCTTCCGCAACGATCTTTTCGCAATCTGCAGGAACTCATTCCGTCTACAATTGCAGGTTGTGGATTGCGGGCCTATCTTTTAACTCTTTCAAAGTGGGATTCTTCATTTACCCTTTCCACAATGATATTTCTACAATCATCCTTTCCCCAATCTGCGGTAACTCCTTCCTTCCACAATTGCAGGTTGCGGGGATTCCTTTCAACTTTTTTGAAACAGGATTCCGCAATTTGTCTCCAGTAAAACTTCTTCCGCAATTGTAGATTGTGGGTCTGCTTTTCATAAATTTTCAAAAATGACTTCCACAAATCTCTTCCTAAATAGTCTTCCCACAGTTTTAACAAGCTTGCAACTTTGATCTTTCTCTCTCTTATGGTTTGGGTCGTCCAAATCTTCACTTCATAGAAACTTAGCGTTATAAGCTTCCAAATCGACTTAGCCAACTATGTTATTTAGGCTCAATATTTTTGGACTATTTCATCAATCTTGCCTTATGATCTTATGTTTAAAATAATGCCAATTTAATATACAATCTCCCCCTTTGGAATTAATGGCAACATTTTCTCCTTTAGGCTATTTTTCCCCCCTTTGACAACAATGACATTTTTTTGAGAAAAAAATCCTCTGTAGCATTGATCCATTTTTTTATGTTCCTTCATAATATTATAGTTTGTAGATGTGTATAAGCAACATAGCAAAGTATAATTTCATTTCTCTTTGAACACTGACCTCGTTCTCCTGTTCTTTTTTTTAACGATCTGAAGATGTAAGTCTTACTTCTAGAGACCGTAATTTTTAACACAGTAACTTCAATACACATCAACATAAATCATAAGTATTACAATTTCATATCAACAACATCAATCTTCCTTTGAGGAGATCAAAACCACTCAGAATTATTTCCTTATGGATTATATATTTTTAAAATCACTCCCCTTGTGGGTGTGTCTCCCCCTATCAACATTTAGCCTCTTCATGTGATAGGGTTTTCATCCTTTTAGTTAGATTTTTTAATGATGAGGGTTAACCCCCAATTTCTGCCTAAGATAAGAAAATGATTCTCTAGGTGACGGCTTAGTGAGAATTTCTGCAATTTTTTCCTTCGTATCAATATACTCCAATTTGACCACTTTTTGAGACACTTTCTCTCTTAAAAAATGATATTTGATTGGAATATGTTTTGTATTAGAGTGCATAACATGATTTTTGGATATGTTTATAGCACTTGTATTGTCACAGTGTATAATAATGGGGTCCTCATATTTTACAAGTAAATCTTCCAATGTTTGTTTCATCCAAATGACTTGTGTACAACATTATGCAACAACAATATATTCGGCTTATGTTATAGACAGTGAAATGAAAGACTGATTTTTGCTTAGCCATGACACCAAGAAATATCCTAAGTAGAATGTTGCTCCACTAGTGCTTTTTCTGTCATCAATAATTCCTTCCCAATATGCATCAGTGAATGCCCTTAGATTGAAGTTATTGCTTTTTGGATACCATAATCCATAATCCATGGTACCTTTTAGATATCTAAGAATTATTTTTACTGCAGCCACATGTGTTTCTTTTGGGGCTGATTGGACTCTGGAAACCAAACCTATAGCCACATTAGATATGGTCGTGTAGTTGTTACATGACCATTCTCATTGAACTTGTTTTTAAAAATCCATTTGATTCCAATAACATTCATTCCCTTAGTTCTTGGGACAAGTTCCCAAGTTTGGTTTTTCTCTATTTGATCAAGTTCATCATTCATAATATTGATCCAATCCTCACTTTTGCAAGCTTCTTTAAATGTTTTGGATTCTACTATCGAAAGTAGTGCTTGTTCTTCATCATAAATTAATTTTCTTCTTGTTTTAAATCCTTAATCTTTGTTACCAATTATTTCACTTTCAGGATGATTCTTCTAAACCCACCTAGATGGTGTCTTTCTGTCTGATCTTGGAGAGTCTTCATTCTCATTTTCATGTGATTCTTCTTTCTCTACTTTTTCTTCTTCTTCTTACTAATTGATATTTTTCAAGTACCAATTGCAATGTTTTGATATTAACTCCCCATGAGTATATGATCCCTTCTAATTCTAATTCCAGGGTTCTCTTCTAGGTCATGAGATATTTTAGAAAATGCATCCACCATTATCATCTCCATCTCTATCGATGTATTCTTTTACATATTCATCTTGCTTTCCCTCATAATGGATGTATTTTTATCTATAGCACTACTATGCTCATCATCATCTTTGTAAAATTCACTAATGTTTGAAATTTGTGTTTCTTCTGAGTCTTTGTAATCCGACTTTCTTCTCCACATCTTTCCATGAGGTACCCAACTTACTGGTCTTCTATCATTTGATGTGTTTGTGTCTTGTTTCCTTCTCAAACTTTGATCTTTTCCCCTGGCTCTGCAATCAGAAACCTTGTGACTGTTAGCTAGAATATTTCACCTTTTGTGGACAGTAAGGTGTTCCACTGGTTTGAATGGTTCAGATCTAGAACAAATAGAGGATAGAGGTTGAAGACTCTCCTTGGACGTCGTAGATACCTGGAATGTAATGCCTTGATAGTTACCCTGTGTACCTGCAATAAGCTTTAACATGCATACACATCGAAACTACCAGAATATAATCTACTGATCCATGTTAGTGACTAAGGAATCTAACAACATACATGTGAAATCAAACAACAACAATATATATGGGACATAAATCAACTTGCATTAATATAGAAATATGAAGAAGTTTACAACCAAGCCTTAGTGTTTACATGCATCTCCATGAAACCAATCATTCTCATCCCCATAAGGTCCGACTCTAGCTCTATATGCTCTCTAAATGGTCTTGGGCCAAGTGATCAATCCAACAACATAACAATACCTTAAGAGTTCTCCTCTAAACCATGGATATGGCTTGTATTTATAAGGCTCAATGGATAGGGTAGATTGAGAGATTAGTGGATGAGGTGGCCTCTAAGATCCTAGGATGAGAGATCTCAAGATCAACTAACCCACAATGGTAGGGATAAGGGAGGACACGAGGCTTATCATCTAGAAGCCTCGAGAAACTTCTCTTTTTCCCTTTTTACCCAGGGTACCGCGTTTCTCCTTCAATGACAGAGCGGTTCTGGTAAGAAACACTTATGGAATAAGGGCCATAAGCGGTGGCATCACTTTTGGACAACAAGGCATAGGTGGTGCAAACAAGGTACCGCTCCTGGACAAAGGAGCAAGCGCGGTGCTAGGAATTTTCATGGAATATTGAAAATTAGCATGAGTTTCCACTCCAAGAGATGGGATTCAAGGCAAGTAGGTATGTCAAAAGTCTTATCACATGATGGTGGCAGGATTTTGGTATAACAGTGACCAAAATTATGACAACAATGACAATATATAAAGAATGTCTTTTTATATTTAGAGAATATTTGATCTTTCTGCTTGTAATGGATATTTTCATTTTCATATCTTCTCAAATTTTTTATCTGGGTAGAATTCTAGTGACTGGATTTAATATTCTTGTAATTATTTTGTTACTTGGGTGTATTCTTCTTATAGACATGAAACTTTTCATATGCTTTCCAATTCAGGGATTTATGTCCAAAGTTATTACAAGAGTAGAAATGACCAAAACATATTTGTTGATATCTACTTGTCATTGATTTTCTAGGCATCAAATATGTACTTTGTAAGAGAGGAGCATATTTCTTATTGTCTTCCTTCTTGAGTGCCACGCCATAGCTTCTTTCATCCTAGGTTATGAAAGAGGAATATTTTGGTTTATTTTCTTTGTCATATCCTAATCCATATTTATTGCTTGATGGTATTTGGATACTTAAGATATCATCTAAAATTCTTGAGTTTTTCTCAAATTTTGATTGAACAAATTTATCATCAAGATTATTCCTAAATAGGATGACTTCTGCTTCAAGTCTTTCAAAGTCTTGTATTTTCTCCTTGAACTTTTCATTAACAGACTGTTGATATTTTAGCCCCTCTATTTCTCTATTGAATTTTACAACTTCTTTTTTTAAACTCTCGACCTCTTTCATGCTATCCATTGTTAATTGTCTTGAATTGTGGAGCTCTTCTTGGAGGGTCTTGACTTTCTCTTCTTGGTATTTTGACAATTGTTCTTTCAAAGATTTTTTCTTCATTCTGCTCTTTCTCAATTCTTCAAGGGAAATTATGAGTTCAGCTTTTAGGTCCACCACTCTTTCCACATATGAATCACCTTCTTGAGTTACTATTCCCATGAATAGGATTTCTTCATCTTCACTATCTTCCTTGGAATAGAAGTTTTTCTTCTTTTTCTTAAATTTCTTCTTGTACATGGTCTTAATATTTTGATCTTTATTATTACAACAAGGTTCTTCATCATCATCACTATACTATTGTTTTTGGCATGAACACTTTGGGCAAAAGTGACCAATCCTTCCAGAGTTAAAACATTTCAAGGGTAGCTTTCCTTTGTACTTGCCAGTACTTCTCTCAAGTTTCTTGATGAAAAGAGCATGTTCATAATCTAAGTTCTCTGATTGGTTCTTGGATAAGGCTTTAAATGATGGTTCTTTCTTTGATGTTCCATCTTGTCATGTTCTCGTATCATAGGCAGTGAAGATCCCATGTAGTTCATCGACTGCCATGAGTTCAAGATAATCTCGTTCTTCTAGAGTGGACACCTTTGAGTCATAATTCATTGGCAGGGTTCTTAGTACTTTGTAAACTACTTCTCTCTCCTGTATTTCTCCTCCAAGGCCTCCAATAGCATTGACAATTTCATCTACTCTTAGAATATATTCTGTAATATTTTATTCCTCTTTCATTTTTAGGCTTTCAAACTATCCTTTGTATGTCTGAAGTTTGGATTGTTTGACTTTGGATGCTCCTTCATAAAAAAAAATTAAATTTTCCCAAGCATGTTTGGTTGTCTTGCATTACATGGCTTTCACAACTATTTAATTTGTTAACCCACTCATGATTGCATTTAGGGCTTCAACACTGGCTTCATATTGATCTAGTTCATCTCTATCTGTAGGTAGCTTGTCTGGTATTTTGTACTTTTTTTCAACAAACCTCCAAACTTTGTATCCAAGAGACATTAGATGGCACTTCATTCTTACACTCCAGTATGCTTAATTATCTCCTGTAAATAATTGAGGTTTGTTGATGGCTAACCCTTCTTGTTGATCCATAGTGGTTTTTAATAGGATCTACCTTCTAGTGATTAAATTGTAGTGAAGGATCATGCTCTGATACCAATTGTTAAAATATTGGTCAATAGAGAGAGGGGGATTGAATCAGTATTGTTACCTTTTTAACAATTTTAACCACTTTTAAAATAATAAATAACAAATAGAATCAACAAGATACAGAGAACACAAACTTATCATGGAATTCCAATTGGGAAAACCACCAATACTTCCTATTACTGCAAAATTATATTTATAAATAGTTTATTCCTACTACTATAGACAAGGATCCTACAACACCCTCGTTTATGCCTGCTACAACAGACAAGGATGCTACAACACCCTATTTACCAACTACTACTGGAAGGAGGCTACAACCCCCTATTTTGTCAACTACAACTGACAAGATTCTACGACACCCTTATTTACTAGTTTCTATTGGAAGGAAGATACACTCCCCTTGCAATCTTGTATCCTGCCCTAGCACCACCCTTCCACCCTAATATTTTTTTTTATCAAACTTCCATACCTTCTTATGTATTCAATTCTATCACTGGTTTCTCATCACTTCCTTGGTCTCTATCTTCTGATGGTGCTACATGGATCTGGACTGCAGAGACACTCTTCGATAGGTCGAAATATGCACATATATATTCATCATACCCATATGAGCCAGCATGTATTTTCACTGATGTCATGCCTCTTTCAATGATCGCGTCCTTTCAACTCGATTCATTATTCCTATTCACCAAAATGCACTTTTAGCAAGTGTGTCTCTTCAACAAAATCATTTCTTTATTAACAGTCATGCCCTTTCATCAAATGCACCTCTTATTTCTAGAACTTTGTGTCTTTTCACATTCATAACCTTCTTATTAATCATAACTCTGCTTATGATTAATAAACTATACTTAATAATTAATATTCTTCATTTAATAGTCATGTATCTTCATCGTGACTCTTCATAAATTTCTCGTACGATTTCAGAGCGTCTAACAAAAATCCTTCTGTAATTTCCTTTCTGCAACAGAAGTCTTTGCACAATTTCTTTTCCGCAACTATCTTTATGTAAACTTTTTTCAATGACCTTTCTTCCTTTATCATTCTACAAACTCATGCCTTTCCATAATTAACCTTCCACAATGATATTTCTGCAATCTACAGGAACTCATTCCTTCTGCAATTGCAGGTTGCAAGTTGCGGGCATGTCTTTCAACTCTTTTGAACCTGAATTCTACATTTACCCTTTCCAAAATGATCTTTCCGCAATCGTTCTTTCCCCAATATGCAGTAACTCCTTCCTTCCACAATTGTGGGTTGCAGGTTGCAGGGATTCCTTTCAACTTTTTTGAAACAGGCTTCCGCAATTCGTCTCCTGCAAAACTTCTTTCGCAATTGTGGATTGTGGATTGTGGGTCTACTTTTCATAAATTCTCAAAAATGAATTCTGCAAATATCTTCCACAATAGTCTTCCCAAAGCTTTAACAAGCTTGCACCTTGGCATTGCAGAAACTATTCTAGACCATTGATCTTTCTCTCTCTTATGATCTGGTTCGTCTAGATCCTCACTTCATAGAAACTTAGTGTTATAAGCTTCTGACTCCGCTTATAAAACTATGTTATTTTGGCTCAATATTTTTGGACTATTTCATCATTGTTTCCTTATGATCTTATGTTGACAACAATGTCAATTTAATAGACACTATATTTCTTAACCATTCTTATATAATATCATAGTCATAGCAAGCAACACATAAATCCATAAATCCATCCATGTACTACATGCCACCACACTGCAACTATGCAACTTTGAGAAAGAATATGGAATCAATTGTCACAATGTTGTTTACAAAGGACCAAGACACCTCAAGGCTCAAAGAAACTTGTCGTTACTCAAAATTATCATTGGACTAAACAACAAGGACCAATTTGTGTCACTCACAATGTTCATGAACTCTCCAATTCCAATTGTGAAATACTAGGTGTTTTCGACATTAGGGATAAAATAAAAATTTGCAAACTAGAAACCTATATCCAAGAACAATAAATTACATGACATGCCTCATCCTTTTAAGGTTATATAAACCATTTAGGAATGGGTAATGGATCACCTACACTTACCTCATTCTTATGGGTAAGTTTTCCTTTATTATTAGGACGGTAAGTTCCATACTCACTCACAAAGATAATAAGGTGAGTGTCTTATCTATGACATTGGATTGAAAAAAAAATCAACCCAAAACAGAGGAGATGATGCTCAAAATAAAAATAAAAATAGACATTGAATATGTAGTGAACCATAAATCTACCATAACATAAGAAAACAATGAAATAGAGAGTATCTATCTTATTTATATTTTTGAATAATTGCACATAAAATAAAGCATTCACAATGCATTGTATACTCAAATAAATCATGACCATTCTTTCTCACCCAATAGAATTTACCATCCGTATTAGATTGGCGGAAATACATATGTTGGGTTTCAATTTAGGTTCAAATGATATTTTTTCCATTCGTATTAGATTGGTGGAAATGCTTCTGCTAGGATGAACTTTAAGTTCAATTTTTCTCTAGGTAAACATTTTTATTGATCATATAGATATTATTAGCAATAGATGGTTGTGGTTACAATATGATATTACCTTCATTTTCATATCAACATCGTAATAGAGAAACTATACAAATTTTGGAAAATTTTCAAAGAGATTTATTAGTCATGTATCAAGGGACAAAGCACACAACTTTCTAAAAAACGAATTAGCATAATGATACCTCAATTTCTAGCAATAACTTAAATTCTATCCTATGAAACTGTAACATATATTTTCCATGTCCAAGTTATTTAATGCTAACCAAATCAGTGATTTACCAAATCACTAAATGTGCAGGAAAAGTATTCAAGATTTCCATCCCAATAATAGCATTCAACACTCTTGCCACATGACTCATAAATTCCATCTTTTATTAAGACTCTGGACTATGCCCACAATAACACATGAAAGTAGTATTGTGAATGTTCTTCTCCTTGAGCCTGATCTGATGATATCCTAAGAAAAGGTCAATCTTCGTGAAGTATATTTCCCCATGCAACTCATCCAAAATCTTGTCGATCCTAGGAACGCGGTATATGTTTTTTATTGTCTTCTTGTTCAAATCCCGATACTCAATACGCATCCTCATGGTCCCATCCTTTTTCTTGACTAGAACAATTGAAGAGGAAAATGGGTTGGAACTAGGTTGGATATGCCTTGTCACAAACAACTCATTTGTTACCTTTTATATCTCATATTTGTACTTATTTGGGTTCCTGTAAGGAATAATGTTCATGGGATTGGCCCCTTCTTTGAGATCAGTGGTATTCTAAAAATCTATGTCAGGTGGTATATGTCAAAACCCCAAATTTTCACAATTTTTTTTTTTATTTAATGTAACATAAATTGTCTATAGTCGCAGTTTGATAACTACTAGCGGCTAGTGGAAAAATGAATCAGTTAACAAAAGTAATGATTAACTTCAAACACAAAAAAATTGTTACCGCATTAATTTTGATATGTTATGTATATGATGTGCATTCAGTTACTTCTAGTTATACTAATGATTTGATTTGTCAAGTAGCTGAGAAGTTATGTTCTAACTGGGGCTTACTTAGCAATTGCTAAGTCAGCTGGAAATATGGATCTTACAGGTTCAACGGGTAAATTTTTGAACAAGTAGGAGTTTGTTAAAGTGTTAAATCTAGATGTACTTCTTTAGCATATATAAAATGCTACAGTAAAAATTGATTATTAGAGATCAAGGATACTATGAGGTAAAGTAACTTTTCTTTATTTGTTTTGCATTTAAGATAGTATTTTGAGTTTATGTCGTAAAGACCAATAACCTTTCCATAATCAATGTCTTTCATTAGAATGACTTCTACTTCAAACAATTCTTCTTTCCAGCTATAAGTTAAGTTACTTACAAGTTCTACATAGAGCTCATGATTTAGTATAACAACACTTTTTCTGAAATAAGAGTTCACTGTTGTTGTTATTTCGAGAATTTAAAACACAGCTTATAAGCATGGAAATAAATCTAAGGCCTTCCAAGAACAAGCTTACATTAGAACCCTTAGCTCTACTTTTAATCATGCTCTAGTAGAGTAAATTTGTCATCTTATTATTGTATTATAGACATAAATGTTCACTTGCACAAAAGTCGTCAAGTTACGATTCCGATCTTCCAAGTTTCTTCATGCCACAAGTATTGTATAAATTTTCATTACCATATCATTTATTAATAGTAATAAGTGATACTAGCTTTAATATTGGATAGTCTTACTATCTTCATTACTAAGTCTAATCTAACATTGGTTTGATTCATTTAGAGTTTTGGTTCCTTATGAAGACCCAAAAGATCACCAACTTCTAAGAAGTTTAACTTATACCAAGGCACTATAGACTATATCTATAAATGTAAGAGTTATTCCAAGGTTAAATACTATCTATTTTATATACACATTGTTGATTTATTAACTAATTTCTTACCCATTAGTGTTTACATAAAACTAGTTCTAAAAACATAGTCATGCATCGTTATGTTGGTATAAAATGGTCAATAGTAGTACTATCGACTCATGTTCAAAGGCCTTTACTATACTAACGATATTTCCATAGTTATTTTACCAATGAATATTCCAAGGTTTTCATAATATAAGGTTTAATGATACAATATATATCTCGTTCTTTACCATAGCTTGACTTTATGGTTTATTATTGCAATGATATGTTTTTTTTACTTGTAAATTACATTATCATTGTAGCCACTATTTAAATTATGGGCAATAATTTGGTTTGCCAACAATGCAGTGTAAACTATACCATTCAACTCACTGCTGATTTAATATTTTGGTGGGCACGTGGAGCAGCCTCCACCATGCAATGGATATTTTAAAAGTTTACCACGTAACCCTAACTTCCTCATTCTTCATCGAGGGTTTGGCTTTGCACTGTCTAGTTTCTCTGCGGCCATGAGGGCTTGCTTGTTCTTGTTTTTCAGCTCCATCGTGTGTGTAGTGAAGTGCTGCAACTATTTGCATGAGGGTTGAGAGATACCCAGCTCATATTTTGGTTCTTTCTGTAGGCACTGTTTCATCGTGAGAGTGGTGTTACTCTATCCATGGTTTTGAGTGTTGGTTCCTTGTGTTTCCCTTGCCATAGCGTTTAACGTTCTCCATCGTTGGTGAAATTGGAATGTGAAGCCCGCTGCCTCTGTCACAAGTGAGCACAAGGGTTTGTTCTACAAAGTGTGTTGTTCATCGTGCTGGTTCAAATTCCTCCTCGGCTCTAGATTCCTTCGCCTTCAGGTAAGGATTTTATCATATTGACGTTAAAGATTCCAAGTTACAGTTTTAAGAATTTGATAAATACAGATTTTAACTATAATCTTTGGGTTTGCTTGCAGGTGACAGTTCATAAACAGGCTTGGAAGGATTCCCTCCAATGTTGGTTGACCTCTAGACCAACGCGTAAGCCTCGGTTAAAACGTGGCATTCTCCTTGCTTGCAATGGTTAAGGGAAAAAGGGTTTATAGTGGGAAAAGAAGCTCGGCTTCGGTTCCTCCATTGCTTAGATACTTTGTTTTCAGTTATTACTTAGTTTCTTTGTTAGTAAAACCCTTTCCTGTTGCAGGGTAATTCCGGCTTCTATGCCGTGATTTGTATTTAGCTTCCTTAACTTGTAAACAATAATTACAGCCTTATGGTTTGGTAATTTTATACTATGTTTCTTAAATTCTGGGGGTTCTCTTGTCTTCATGGTTTTTACTTGATCTCTGTATCAAATACCCTAGTAATTTATACATTGTTTTAAAAAATGGTATTACTGTAAATTGGGTTATTATTCTTCTTCACTGTCAGTGAAATAAATTTATTGTTAATGACGTCTTTTGTAAATGAATAATGTTATTGTAAAAACTGTAACTCAGTTCAAATAATAAAATCTATAGATTTATATTTGTCAGTTAGGTTAAATTAGCTGGGGTTTTCTGGATAGGATCCCTTGTATAGATTTATCATTGGTTTTTGTTTACCTTCGTTCGTTATTACAAGATTATTGGTGTTATAAATCTGTTTATAAATTATTTTTAAAAATAAAAGAATTTATAATTATACTATAAATTCTTGAAGTAAGACTGTAACCAGTCTAATGCATAACTTATAGTCTTTAATTTAATGTGTTTACTCTGTCATTAAATAATATGTTTATAAAATGATAAATGAAGAACTAGGGTTTCAACCCTCAGGTTTAACTTGCACAGGTTATAAGCTTGTCTGGTGATTAATTATTCCCTTATTAGGTAATTTGTTAGCTTATTTCAATTTACTGTTTACATTTATAATTACATTTGTTTATTGTTCTGTAACTTAGTAAAGATTCAGAGTTATGTAAGGATTAAAACATTAACTCTATAACTTTGGTTACTTTTTATTAATAAAGGTTTGTAAACATAATCCTATTCTAGTATGTATTAATTAATAGTTTAAGATGAAATATTTTTAAGTGTGGTTAATACCTTATTCTAGATACTTAACTGTATCTTCTATAATTTTTATTGAATCAGTATATCACATTACTATAACTCTGGTATAGTTCTACTATTTCTTTTCCAACATTTTTACCTAGTTAAACTCATTAAACAATAAATGTAAATAACCATAACACTGTTATTTACATAATAATTTACACACTGAATAAATTACTCTGTTATCTACAGATACAGAACCCTATCTATTATTTTCAATCTCTTATAGTTTCCTTTCATCTACTTAAAGTATTCTAACTGTGATAGAGTACGGCCTAGTTTTCCAGGTGTGGAAAAAACACACTCTAGAAATTTATTTTCATTCTAACACATTACTTTTCTAAATCAAATTCATTTCTTTAACAATCTAAAAAGAATACTAAATTCTAACATTTCACATACTGGAATTTAACATTCACATATATCAGTCGAACTAAGATTTATTTAACAAACATAGAAAAACAAACTAACATAGAACCTATTTAGGACAGACGACAACAGCCTTAGGAGGCCATTCCTCCCTACTAATCTCCTAGAGAGAGCTCAAACAACGCTTCCTCATGACCCCCCAAGCCTGTTCCAAGTCTTCTTGGCTGAGAACTGGTGGAGAATGCAAACAGTAGAACCCTCTGTCAACTGACTAGTTCAATATCTCAGTAAACACTCTGCTCTCAGTAGTATGATCTTCAACTTAAAAGCTGCAACTAGATCAATCAGTAGTTATCCCCTCAAAACTTTCCAATTTTTCCCTTCCATTGAATTTCTCTGAAGTGTATTCTTTCAACCTGAATGATCACCTCTCTAGAATGAGTAGCCTCAGCTCTCTTCAATGGGAACTTTTATAAATATTGCCTAGGTCTTTTGGGTCAGTTGTCATTAATTGAGCCACCTACTCTAATTCCACTTTCTTGGGGAATCATGACCCCAATGTAGGGAGGTTTCCACCTGCAACAGTTGGAAATGGTTTGAGGATGCTACCACATGTCAGTTTTCTCTCCACCCAGTCTCCTCCACCAATTTGACCAGTAAACACTCTTTTAACAGCTCTCCTAAGCTAGTGTCTCCTCCTTTATTTATTTATAAATAAAATATTCAGAATTTACATTAATTATCCTTAAACCTGCTAAGTCAAAAATTACAACTTAGCATAAAATTTAACATATTGTCCTCAAATAATATAAAATTGTTTTTTGCAAAATTGGGGCATGTGACAGTATCCTTGGAGGAATCTCTCTAAAATCACAGTCGTGTTTTCTCAAAAATGACTGAATGTCTAATGATATGGATGGCTACAGTCTAACAATTTATGCATTGTGATAAAGCACTCCACTACATAGGATATACCCCCATTCCTAAAAAATGCCTCTATACACTTGGATGAAACAATACTTGGAGCACTATTGGACATGCCCATTGGAACTACTCACTTACAATCTAGTGTATTGAATCCCATATCCAATGTCTGATAGTTCTATGAGATTGTTCCTAGAGTATTGAGCCACTGAACACTGAATACTACATTAATGTATGCCATCTCTACCAAATAGAAATCAATTTTAATGTTGTACTTACCCATCATCCCAATTAAATTTGGTACCTTTTGTATGTATGGAAGAGTGTTCCCACCGGATACCTGCACACGGAATCCAAATTCCTCTATATGTATGCATATTCTTATTACCAAGGTTGAATCTATAAAGTTGTGGGTTTACCCACCATCTATTACGTTGTCCCTATATGACTCCCCTAACTTTGAAAATGTTGAATCTAGGGGTATCTGATAGGATAGCAATAATACCACCCTGATTTTGTACATATGATTGTTCTTCATTCCCACCACTCTCTTCTCTATCTTGAATATATCATTCCTCCTCGTCTTCATCACTATTCAAGAGAACCTCTATGTATCGTACCTTGACTTTACCCATGCACCTGTGTCCCAAATCCCAAGGTTATTTACAACTGAAACATAGCTTATTCCTTCTCATTTCATTCTAGGTCTCATAATACAACTTTTTCTTCATGGTCCCCTCCCTCTAGAAGGGCTTATTTTCTTTTCCTTTCAGGACCAAAATTTTTTCTTTGGGATTGCATCCTCCATGTCTTGTTCTCTAATGATGGCATCCTGTAGAGACCCTGGTTTGAAGTCCTTAACTCAACCACACAGTGGTTTGGATAATCCCTCAATGAACAACATAATGAGTCTAGGCTCTGATACATCTGTCACTGTGACTGCAAGACTCTGAAACTCCAAATTGTACGCATCCACTGTACCTTCATGCTTGAGTTGTGTCATCTCCTTGAATACAACTCTGGGTATTTCCTATAAAAAATGTTTATCAATATTTATGTGAAGTATATAGAGGATGTAATAATGGCATGTCTTAAAGTAACTAATCTGTGGTACCACTACTCATGAGCCTCTCCCTCCAAATGCAAGGAATCATACTTGATCACTTTTGTCTCCTTCATGGGGTTGAGTTGGAAATATGTATCCAACTTCTGAACCCAAGATCTAGTCATGCATTTGTTAGACCCATCAAAAGAAGGGATAGTCAACTTCCCAACCTTCCACTGCAAATCAAAATTCTATTGGCCCATATTTGATTCCCTGGGTTTGTTCCTATATTTGATGGTACAAAGCTCTTGTAATGACATTTCTGCATGAAACTCTCCATCGATATTTTGATACTCCCTCAAGAAATCATTGAAACTATCACCTGCTATTGGTTGTCCTAGATTTCCAACTGACTGGTCCTCCACAAACTAAGGGAAGAGAGGTATAGGATTCATTCTATTGGGTGTTCAATTGTTGGTATGGAGGGGAGAATTTATTTTGCTTCCTTTTGTATGATTCCCATTATGTCCAATGGTGTCCCCTGAGCCATTATTTTCCCCATTGTTTTGGTTTTCTTGAGTATTCACGATAAGTTGGGTCATGAGTTGAACCAACTGGTGTTTACCCTAGATAAATCATTAAAAATTCTCATGGTACTTCCCTCAGGTGTCTCTCTGTTTGTATCATTCTTTATGTCCCCAATTGGATCATTCATGTCACATGTTTCTTCTTCTTCATCTTCTGCTTCTAACTCCTCTTCTTTTGATTCTACTTGGTCATCTTCCTGGAGGCCTAATAAAAATACATTTACAGGTTCTTCCTTCTATCTTCTTATCATGTAGGTGATATGACTATTATCCTTCGGATTCATAAATGTGCATGTAAGACACAGGTTGGCAGAATCACCAGCTCTGATACCACTATAATGTTCCTTGCTAAATTTGGGTTGATTTTTTGGTCAATTGCTCATGTAAATTGGCTTAGAAATTTCAACAAACAATTCATAATATTGCACTGATATCCATGTACTAACCCCTTTTACTGCTGATATAAATTTTTAGTTGATTTTTTTTGAGTTTATGTATTTTCTTAGTGTGGACTTTCATCAAACAATTTACAAGAACCACATTATTTTGCACAACACTATAAATTATTGGTCTCGGTACCAAAGACAATATTTACAATTCCGACATTAACAATAATACTTCCAAACTATTTAACATAAAATAAACTCGCCATTAATAAAATAAGATTATTTATGGTCTAACTTGTAGATGGTTACTACAGACTCACTCTTTTGGAATGTATGAGTATTGTAGGTGACTGCTAATGTTTGTCAGTTGCAACAATAGTAATATTTCAACATAAACAATTTGATTTCTTTAATAACTACGGCCAACAGAATAACAAGAAAAGGAAGATCACAGGTAGGAGAGAGTTCTCATCCTTAGTCCCCCATGATTTCACTATAATGTGGTATAGTTAGTAGGTGGATAACAATGAATACATTCAGTAGTAGATTCATCCTTTCCTACAACAATCAGAGCAATGTTCTTGATGATGAAGAGAGAATAAATCCCAATGCCCTCTCAATAAATAATATGTCTTCCAAACCCCCATGAGCTTACTGAAAGTTGGACCCTTTATCAAGACAAATACCCAGTCAGTTCCACGATTCCTTCACAAACACTATAGCAGCGTCTAATGAGAGAGAGAAGAAGGTATAAGTTGATTTGGTCTTCTCCTGACTAACACGTCCTCAACAAACTAGTGTGCCCTAATGGGAAAGTGCACCCTCCTCAAGAAACCACTGAAATTCATCCTAAACACCATCAATTTACAAGGAATCTTGTATCCCACCCAAGACAATAAAGTGAAAATAAAAGATCTGGGATATATCCCCCAACTAAATTACTAGGGTGGATAGTTTCACCACCAAAATCAATATTTTATCTTAGGGTTTTCATACCAAGAAGTACAAGACATAAGAGCTCTCAATTTATTTTCAAAAAGTGAAAATATATTGAATGAATGAGAGAGTGAGTCACTTTCCCCTTTTATGATCTTTTTACCTTTTTTGGCCATTATTACCCTTTTTGGTCACTTTTACCTTTTCCCTCTTTTAATTAAATAAAGTGATTTTTTATAAAGTCCCTCTATTAAATAATTACTCAATGTCACTTTTAATATTACTTTCCTCCCCATTTGACATTAAATCATTATTTAATTCCCTTTTTCATTGAGCATAGCCTCACAAGTGAATTTGACCACAAATTTCGATGGCCTAAATGTCTGATTTTTGACATATTGATGTCAGCAATTCAACAATTTGATTTATTTTAAAACGTCGGTGGAATTTTATGTCAATTCCGACAAATAAATACACTCATTGGATTTCCAACACCCACTTGTAGACAAATCGATGGAAAATGGCACTCCATATCTGTTGGACCATCGATGAACTCTCCTTCATTTGTTTTGAATAGGAAATGAGTCAAGCCACTATGGAATCCAACAAACCTCCTTAATACCGGTCGGATCACCGACAGAGAGAAGGCATCAGTAGTGTAGCATAGTCATCAGATTAGATGGATATCCAACAACAAATGCCACTCCACAAATGTCAAATAACTGACGACTAATGTGTTGGTAGTGTAGCATAGGAGTTGGATTGGATGGATATCCAATGACAAATTCCACTCCAAAAATGTTGAAAAAACCAACGACCCCATTTAAAAAAAAATTAAAAATGGTGTTGTTTTTATTTGTCCTCTTCAACATAATATTCAAACTTTCAAACTTGAACAAATGTATTTTATTAATTTTCAGTTGTGACTACCTGTGGACTTATACTAACCACTATTGGGAAAATGAAACATGTAAACTCTGCAAAATAAACTAGGTTGAATAGTTAACTATAATATATTTTACAGGCCGAAATGAAATGGTGACACTCTACAGTCAATTTGAACAATTTGCAAGAATTTCACGGTAAGAAAGCTGATAGAAAATATTATATAGTCTTGATTCAAAATTATAGCTAGATTATTATCCATTGTAATGGTTACTGTGTGAACTAAACCTGAGAAAAAGATATTGAAAATCCTTGGCAAATAGGATTTTATTATTTCAAATTTACTAGTTAAAATTTATGCAAACAATTCAAATTTTTGGCTCCTTATTTATTGATATTTCTGGAATCAACTCTATTATCCAAATCTATCCATATATATTGAAATCATAGCATATAAATCTCTAAATGGTTGTATTCCTCTCACAAATGGGCAAAGGATTTTGAATAAGATATGGTTTCATTTTAATAATTTGGTGAAGTTATGTGAATAAATAGAATATTTGTTGGACATGAAGGGTTCTTATAATATGTTATTTTCATCCCTTATAAAAAGAAAAGGGACTCGTTGAACACCACTACACCACACTACATAAGCTCACTCACTTGCATGGTAGGATGATCTTTATCTATATAATACACCAGTGGTTCTTAAAGGGATGATACATTACCCTTTAACTTCTAGATATATCTAACTCGTGCAACCATACCTCGCTTGGTTATTGTGTGATGCTCATTGGTAGGGAAACAACCAACTCACAACATCCATATTGAATATGGTGGTTCATAATATGATTGCATATAAAATCAAATTTTGAATTTGATTTTATCTTTGAGAGATTTTTTCCATGAAAGGATTTTGATTGTTTGTGAACTATCTATCAAAATTACCATATCACAACATCTAAAATGTTCTTTGGGAAACCCTCCTGACACTTTCTCACATTTGTCAAATGCCACTAAACCCTTGGGAATTTACCATATTTGAACACATGACCTCTCATATTTCCATTGAAACTGATTTCTTTAAACTCATTTTATTATATAATGATTTCTCTTATCATAGTACATTTTAATTAATATAAGTTCTACGAGGATATAATGAATAAGGGACTTTCAAGTTTGTTTATAACTTGTTTTTAGTGTGTGATTAGCTCACATATGAAAAAATATACTATTTACAAATTATTCAGTATTTGCAACTTCAGCTGGATAACCCAAGTGAACAAAATCAAGTTAGCAAGGAAAACATTGCCAAAGATCAGAGTGACATGAAAGAAAACAAACCATCATATTTAGAAAATAAAGGACATAGCCAACATGGCATCAATGGAGATATGGCTACAAAGGCTAGTAAAAATGGGAATTTTTTGGTAATGAACCAAGATAAGGAAGTAATTATACCAAATGTCATTATATATGGGGTTGTGCTTCTTACTCTGCTTTGTGATATCCCTGCAAAGGTAAAAAATAATGTTTAGTTGTTTCTTCATATTACAATATCTTATCTGTCTAGTTGTGAGGTGACAGTGCAAGTTAAAAATGAATAGTTTGAAATCATCTCTTCAAAATTTGTTGTAATTCTGAAGATATTTATCTAACCACCACTCTGTGTAATCAAAAATTTGTATCCAAAATGCCTTAGCATGATCTAATGCAATTGGTCTATGTCTTGAGATGTAATCATCATGATCTCTTCATGATAAAGTTTATCATTGCAGTAACTGACAAACCTTGACAGTATTTTCAGTCTTATTTGAAGGAGGAAATATACCTTAAATTGGAGATACAATCTACTTTATGTTTTTCATCATCACTTTCAAATTAACAACAGAAAAAATTCTACAATTCAGTCTTTTACTAGGTGGTGGAATTTGGTTAGTGGAAGGAGGCAATTGGAAAATGGATGCAACTTTAAATGATCGAGCAAATAGAAGTTTCTTTTCATCTGCACAAAGAATTTTCTTCAATTTCATTGAAGGGAACAAGTATGAACTAAACTCTACTTATAATAAAGTTCATTATTATGAAGTTGTCGTTTTAGATATACCTATGGATGAGATTTAAATCATCTATGAATTTATACCACCATCTCAATTCTAGAGTGACTTCTTCACCACACTTATACAACATTTTCCTAGGGTGTCTTAAATATGATATAATTTGGGTTGTCATCTACTTCCAACCTCCCTAATATAATAATCACTATAGAAGTACCATATTCGTCATTTTCATGTATATCTATATTGAAGGACAATAGTAGAGATGAGAAAGATAATAAAAACATTTTAGCACTTAAGGTGACACAATTGATCTTAGACTCTAGATAAGTTATAAAGGGAAATTGAGAGTCGAAGGTGAAGCATGGCATATGATATTAACCTTTGTTTGATGAAGTATGAGAAAATATAGAACTAAGGGTTTTAACAGGGCATTACTAGCAGCCACAAGAGGTTTTCCTTTGGCTCGTGGATCCATTGGCTCATGGATCCTTTGCCATTATTGATACCCCAATGTTTTTCTTCCCAATTTGTTGGAAGTTGAACTGACACATGAAATCACTGAAGAAGAGTGCTAAGGCTCAAATCACAAATGAATGGGTCCTATATCCTTGTGAACTTAGCAATTAGATTCTTCGATTTTTTCTTGATGAATAAAATGTGAGGAAGGCAAGATCAATCAGATTTTCCTTGAGTATTTTTTTAGAACGTACATGCAACAAAGCTATGTTGCCAATACTAATTATAATTTTTGGTACAACTTACCTTGATTTGTGGAGCTTGGAACTATCTTCGTTTGCTTTACCTTTCAAAGCATCTTTCAACATAATACATATATTTTCTTTCAATACTTTCATGTTAGGACCCATCAATAAATATTTGCATGTTTATGAAAATAACAAAACGAAGCTAAAAAATATAGTTTGATTAGTTTGTCTCAAGGAATAAGAACAATAATAATAATGAAAATTTTATGGTTTATGAACATTTTACGGCTGACGAACATTTTTAATTTAACAATGTAAATTACAATAATATTCAAGTAAAATAATTGGTAATAAGAGATCACCTGAGGAAACATGGAGAACCACAACACTATGTATATAAGGCCACTGGCCACATCAAAATGCCAATTTTTCCTCTGAAATATGAAAATATTTCCCAAGTATTTCCGTAACAAGTTCCAATGGATGAGTCAAATAGAAATAGTAAAATTTAAACACTACAATTATAGAAATAACTATTTTTAATGTATAATATCTTACCATTCATTGAGATCCTCTCTGTTTTGAGAATAATTTAATATTCTCTACTATACAGGACCAACCATGTGAAGGTGGAAGCTCTTATGGCCCCTCCCCCCCACCCCCCTCCCCTCACATCACTCACAATTCCCCAAACCCAATGCATCTACTTGCAAATAAAAAATTAGTGCAAATTCATTCATTCAATAGTTGAAATAAACATTCATTAAACCATTCATTAAATCAATAATTAAACCATTCATTCATTCAATAGATGGAAAAAAAATTCATTAAACCATTCATTCATTCAATAGTAGATAAAACCATTCATTCATTAAATAGCGAAAAAAACCATGCACGACATTGTATTATAAAAAAGAATTACTCAAAATTTCTTTAGTCACTTTTTTTTTACTTTTCTTCTCGTTACAAAATGAGCAAGAAGTGCATCTTCTAGAATTTGTTGTTCGGTTCCTGGTGCTTCATGAACTTGTCATGATGTCTCCCTAATAGATTACTCACCACGTGGATCTTGCAGCAAGGGGCTCAGAATTGCTGCAATAATGTGAAAATGTTGCATTAATTTATTTTTGTATTTATAATTACAAGTATTTCATTTAAAAAAATATTACAAAGGTGTTTCTTTACCTAGCATGGGCACATCATGTTCTTCATTATTCTGTCCAGGCTCAAACTGTACAGTGTGACCATCTACATGCTATGCAGTTGAAATATGGAGAAGTACAATTAATGTTCACCATATTCAATTATATATATAAAACAACAACATAATAATAAATTCATTACCAAGAATCGAAGCATGATCTTCGAGTGGTTGGTGTGCATCATCGACATTAAGGGGATCATTGCTTTCCTGCTCAAAACAGAATAAATATTTTATGTCAAATATTTATAATGAATAGATTGCATGAAAATTAATAAATTTCCATTAAACTATATAGTTTTTATATGCATGTGCACCAGATGGATCACCAAAATACCATGTATGCCCAGACAAGCTTTTTCGGCATTCAACAATAGCTTCAAAGCTATGTTGGAAGCCAAGCTTCAAGTCTTCCTAAGTGGGCACTTCTTTGAATCAGTCGGCCTGCATATTTGCATAACGTCATTAATTTTAAATTTTGCACCGAATTAAAATGAAAATAATTTTCTATTTATTATTTGGATGCAGTATCGGGTTTTCGATACTTACAAATCGCGTCGCCAAATTCAAATAACCACCAGGCTTAAGCTTGTGTTGACCAATTTTATCCAGTATTTTCTTTGTGTCCTTTTATGTCTCTGACAGCCTAATCAAGTGTTGAATTACGTTAGATGATCCAAATTTGATATAAAAATTAATAATAATAAGGCTTACCATTACAGTGTGGAAATTATTGCATACCTCCATGTGTCTGGTGGTATCTTTCCTATTTTTCTCAAAGCCCTCTCTTTTCCATATTCCACTAGGAATTTACACTCCCTTGATGGAATCATCGAAGGGCGCTCATACCTAGGGTTATTTTCTAGGTGAACCCTATATTGATCTTGGACAATATTCATATGTTGTCCAGCCTTCTTTAGGACCTTCGTTGTATCAAAGGTATCTTTGTTGAACAAGACAACCAACCGGTTATTCAGTCATCCTTTAAATATTTTGTATGTATATCCCACCTTTGCGGATGGTGGGGCTGAGATATACAAGGTCAAATCATTTATATTTTTATAAAATACAACATTTCCTACAAAACAATCATTCCATCATTAGTTTAAAAAAATGTTTTTGTCGGTATATTACAATCAAAATATAAAAACTAAATTGAACAATCTATAATTATCTGGAATCTTCTCTATCTTTATTGGAACGAGTTCCTCTTTCACCAAAAATGTTGTAACTATTGAACTCATGCTAGTGACATGGGAAGATCTAGGAAATGTTGCTTCAGCATCAGCACTAGTATCAGACTCTGCCTCCACCCCTTCTTCTACACGATTTGGTGTGCATCGGTCAACAGCGGTTTCAACCTCTGCTGCCCTCGGGGGTGTCATGGAACGTGTTGCTGACTGTTCAGTAAAAAACACGGGTGTAGTATGTGGTGTACGTGGAGTGGATTTCTCACTGATCCCAACACCGCCTTCACCACCAGTGTGTGGTCACATAAAATCATGTAAATACAAACCATTCAATTATGAGTTCACTATCATATAAACTTAAAAATTATAAAGTTCTAAATGAATTCATATTATGATTCTTCAACTTACTTTCAATTCCTGATATCTCTACATCAACACTTGAACCTTTGCTTTGATCTCGTATGTCTGCGGAATTATGAATAGCAGACGAAGCATATCTGCATGAATGTTTTTCAATGTATTCTCTATTAGCTTCACCGGGTCTGTAGAAGAACAATGGAAACATCATTCAACAACTCATTGACATCAAAATACATGGACTGTTGTGTTGTTGTTCCATAAACCGAATCATTTGTCTGCAATAAAAATATATAAAACATTGCTTAGTTGTTGAAGCAATAATCTGATAAAAAAATTTATATTAACAAAAAATATCTATCATGATAGATTCCTAGAATTACAACTAGGTTTACCTGATCCCTAGATGACAGTTTTGTCTAATCAATAGCTGGGGACTTTCCCCGATCATCCACCTGCAAAAAAAGTAGACAACATTATCATAATGAACGCAATTATAAAAACACAAAAATACACAACAAAATAAACATTATGCTACATTTTATATATGTGTACAATTTTGAAGTATTTAAATGATAGAATTACATGCAGGTTTACTTGTTTCCCTGAGGCTACATTCATCTGATCAACATTCTGCATGAAATATAGATAAGATTATATAAACCAAATGAATATACTATTGAAAAAACATAACAATAGAGCTATTTGTACATATTAAATTTGTACAATGGCATTGATGTATACCTTCTTCCTCGAGGAAGGTCTAATAACATCTACTGTGAGGGAGGTTCCCCTAACAGAACCCTGCATCAAAAACATACTAAAAATTACCTAACGAAACCAAAATACTCACTAAAATAATTTAATAACATAAAATTTTGACGTATACATGTTTCCTCAAGGATGGTGTACTCCTCTCACCAGCTGCTGGGGTGATGCTCCCCCGATCACCTCCCTACAAAGTCAACACAGGAATTTTAATAAAAAATATAATTGTCTGCTAACGAAAAAATCATAAAGATGTTAAAATAATTAATAAAAGGTTGGGTAAATTGTTGGATGTACCACATCCATACTAACCGTGTTTGTATCTACTCGATTCAAATTGTAATTAATAATAAGTTCTTCCCCAGTAGCTATTGATTTAATGGCACATACAAAAACATAGTTTCCTTCACTCCCCTCAAATATGCAGTTGGATTTCTTAAGTGTAGACCCCGGTTGTGTATTGTTTATAAACCCTGCAATATTCCCAATTGTCTTTGGCTTTCCTTAAATGTACAACGTTTCCCCTTTATTGTGATATTTGTCTTTCAGTTGTCAATAATTTGTTGACAACCCATATCTACGCATACTTCGTGTATATTGGACTGGGTGCATCCAATCATTGTAGTTGTAAGAGGGTCCAACATAATCCATCAATTATGTACATCTGACGTAACCGACCTTTATGCCATCCATGAAAAACAACCCCAATCCTGTAATGATGACGATGCAATTCTATATATCCTCTCATATTCACAAAAATCAGTGTTGACTTGAGGAAGATCCATAAGTACCTGTTGTTTCACTATATGTTTGTACCTTAATGGCACCTCAATGTCTCCTATTGTCTTGTCATCATAGGAACATGACCCCGCTCCTCCAAGAAAAAATTCCATGTGTTTATTGAATTTTCTTCTAATCTTCTGACATCTAGTTGATCTAGCACTTATAGACCTACTAGACTTCCTCTAGAATTCCTAAACTCCCCTCGCTCGATGAAGATGGTTCTGACAAATACCTATTTGGTTCTACCTGCACCATGGCCGGAAAAAACTTGGCAAATAAGAGCAAAATACCATCAAAAACTTAGATAGACTTATAAGCATGACATAATAGTGATATCATTATCTTGAATAATATCAATAATTTCCTAGTATAAAAGTTCGTCACATAGTCCTTTAACACGAGATAGATATCAAGTGGTTCCATAGCTAATGCTTCAGCCAGTTTATCTCAAAATACAAACTACGTTTTTGACAAAATTTGTAGGTGTATTATTTTTAATTTATTTTGTTTCCTCACCAAAAATATTGAAGACCCAGTTTACGGAACTCAATATATATAATAAAATAATTTGCTAAGATTTTGTAACTTTTTTTCAGAAGAAAAATAGGTGTTCCTTGATATTCAATAGTGACTCAAAGGTAACTTGTACATAGTCCTGACAATAGTCACTCCAGACGTGAGTGGAGATAAGTATCAAAAAATTTCCCAAAGGGACGGACGAAACCCACAATACCAAGATGACTGAAGTAGCAATACCGCGGGGAGAACATAAGAATCCCAAACAGCTTATCCAAGGAGGCATCGAGGGTGGAGTAAACAAACCCTTGGGGGATGAAAACAAAATCTATATCCCCGGCTAAAACAAGAAAGATGCTAATGTATCCCATAGTCGAAAGAACCAAAAAAGACTATGCCACATAAATCAAAAATCTCTTAAAAGAGTTGTATCATGCCTTCCTCAATGATTTCTCCTTCTAAAAATTATGAGAAGGAGAGGAGGCGTGCCTTCATATTCAATGCTTCCTTGGATGAATGGTATGCACTCATATTGTGCTCCATGTAGACATTCCTAAAGTCATATAACCCACAAATTTAATTCGTAGGTAGTATAGCATATATGTCATATTTAATGGATATCCGATGAAAAATTTCACTACCTGGATATTGTAAATCCGACAAAGTCTCCTTCATATAGGTCATAATTTGCAATATGCAACATGGACTTGCTATTTTCCCCAACAACTTATTCATTTCTTGGGGAAAATTGAATCTTAATTGGTGGCATGAGATGCCACCATCTTCGCTGCTAGACCATGGCCCCATTGAAGAATTAACCCCTAACCTATTAACCCACTAATTTTTTTTCAAGTCCATTAACCCACTAACCCACTAATTTTTTTTCAATACCATTAACCCACTAACCCACTAATTTACTAACCATGTAACCCACTAGAACACATTATTCTAGACTAACTCCTAACTCACTAATCATAAACACATTGAGCCCTCACCCCTAACTGATAAAAATATTAACCCTCGCCTTCTAATTCACTACCCCGCTCATCACTAAACTAATAACCCCCATCACATAACCCACCAATCCACTAAACAATTGACTAACCATATAACCTATTAACACAATATCCACTCTCTCATTAAACCACTACCCGTAATGTATAACCCACTAATCCACTAAACCAATAATATATTACCACTATAACCATTAAACATCTCATCAACTACCACACTAATCAGTAACACACTGGCTAACACCCAAATTCACTAAAAAAGCTAACCATTTACCTAGTTATCCACAAAGAATTAGCCCACTAAAATATTAAGTGACTAACCCAAGAACCAAATTACATACTAATCATTGAACCGCTAACTCTCTAATTACTACATTGATAACCTTCTAACCCATTAACAATTTGAATACTAACACACTAACCTACTAACCAATAGATTGCCAACACAGTAAGCCACTAAACCCTCTAATTTTATTTCAAACCTACTAACCTCTAACTCATTAACTAATAGACATTAATTACTATTTGTACCTTGTAAAAACACAGTTAAAAACTTATTTTTCTTTAAATGGATTTTTTTTAAATATTAGTAAATTGAAATGAAAAAAATTCACTTTAACTTTGTTTGTTTCACACACATATATAACTAACTTACAATAAGCCTTTAGGGGTCACTCAACTAGGTTTAAGGGCAAGGGGTGCACTATAAACACTATCCACTATTGTGGGAAAGTATCCATGGGTTATATATATATATATATATATATATTCCAAAACAAACAAAAATTTATTAGTTAAACAAATTATATTACATTTTAAATGTGCATATAAACACTTAGGAAACATCAAACAAAATATTACCACTTTCCATAACATGACATTCTTTGTATTCTTTGATGGACCTCCAATTTGTCTATTTTATAGCCCATACTATATTATATATTTAAATTTGACACTTACATATTAATGTGAAACATTCATGCCTTTTGATGACCAATATACACTTTATGCCATATTATTATCTATTTATATATATAATTGCTTAATTCCAAGCATGAATGTGATGTGCTTGATTTTAAAGTGAGTTTTTGATGATTTTTGTATGTGAAACGATATGGTGTAAATGGATAATACTGTAGTGATTTGATCTACAAGACAAGGATGATCTCCTTCATTTATGAATCCAAATCTAGTCCCTTCACCATCTTTAGAGTTGCTAACTCTTAGAGGAAGCCATGATGGCCTAGACCCACAAGGACCAATGTCATGTGATTTACTTTAAATGGATGAAAGGCTTATTTGTTACTACAAATTGATTCCATGTTGTCAATATATTTCATATCAATGGTTAGGTCTCTCATGAGATTGAGGTGCATTCCCCTACTAATGTGTATATTTTGTTCCTATGTCAACCACAACCATCATGTTGACTTAACTTGCATGAGATATTTTCCATAAAAACACCATCCTATGACATCATGTTAAAACAATTATAAATTTTATTGGCTTTCACATGGGACAAACATTATGACCTACATATGCTTAAATAAGTCCCATTATTTAAGAAGATAGGTCACAAGATGAATTCCTTACTTCACTACTCCCTTCCCAAACACCAAAATTTGAATCTCATTAGAAAACACTCATATATTTGTTACTAATATAGTTGGGCATTTAAACCAAGTATTCAAAATTTTACTTAACTAGAATTGAGTCTATGAACCTTTGGTTGTTAAGGAATGCATTGCCTCAACAATCACTTGGAACCTAAATGTTACTTTCCCATATAGACATTAATATTTTATAGGACCCATGGTATTTGTATCAGTGACCCCATTGGATAGTACATGCAGTCAATACATGTGCAATTCCATTGTTGAGGACCTCACCAATATGCCATCAAACCCTAGAAGTCTGATTTTTTCTCATTGAAATGCTACCAAAGTTTTACTAAGCCTTAAATAGGCCACCGAGTCAACAAAGAAGAGTTGTTGAGATCCCTAGCAAGATATTGAGTTCTGATAAAGCCCTAAATAGGGATATCGAGACTCCTATTAGGTTTTTTGAGGTTTAAAATAACCCTAAAGAGGTCTGCCGAGAATCTTAAAGGGTTGTTGAGAGTTTGTTGTGACATGAAATGAGACCGGCGAGGGTTGGATAAGGCCCTAAGAAGGGCTACAGGTACATAGTATAGGACACCAAGGGTTCTTCTAAGCCCGAAATAGGGCTACCTTGAAACCAGAAGTTTGTTTAAGCCCTAGTAAGGGCTTCTTAGACAACGGACAAAGTCATTGTGATAAAAAAGAGCTCTAGTAGGGCTACTGGTTCAATGATCAAGGCTACCAAAGATCAAATCAAGCCTCACCAAGACTAAAATTGTTTAAATTGAGGTCAACGAAGGTCAAATATAACCATTTGTAAGGTTGTCATTGATTAGTTGAGACCATCAGGGCCATCATTGCACATGTTGAATCCATCATGGGTTAGATAAAGGGTTTAGCATAGATGTTGGTGCATAGTTGAAGTCACTGAATATTGGATCAAGCCCTGAATAGTAATGGCATTGCATAGTCAAGGTCATAAAGGGTCAGATAAAGTCCTAACGAGGTTGCTATTACATTGTTGAGGTCACCATGGTGTTAACGTTGCTCATTCCATACCATTATAAACTAGACTAGACCATTATAACGTTGATCATTCCAGACCATGGGGTTAACATTTCAATTCTAACCATACTAAATTAACCTCTGTTTTTTTATAAAACCTACTTACAATTAACCTACATACATATCGAAGACATTGCAGGCAGCTGAATTGAAGGTGCAGTAACTCCATTAGAATCTCGTGAAGACAAAATGCAGACAACCCATGAAGAGAAATTTTAGAGAACACCATGAACACCGTCAATAGAAATCACATACACCCGTACTGAAGCCGTGAAGCCCCATCGGAGAAATCGCATGCAACGGCCAATACACAAATCGTGTGGAGAAATAAAAATTGTAGACAGTAAACGCAGAAGCCTACAAACGTTGACATAAAAATCTAACCTCGTCTATTTATAACATTGTCATTTTGCATGTCAATGCGTAGTGCAAAAAGACCCGCAAGATGCTCCTTGTAAGCTTCGTGCAGGGTGAAGGTTTGGGTATGAGTGTTGGTAAGTTGACCATGATATACGCCTTGAAAAGGGGACAATAGATCCACTAACGTTTTTATCCCATGTTACTTTATAAAGTCCACGTAAGACTTGGGTAATAATAAAAATTTGGGTAAAGGTAAGTATTTGGTAGTTTATGTAATGGCAAGTGAAACTTGGGTAATAATAAAAATTTGGATAAAGATAATTCTTTGGTAGTTGATGTAATGGAAAATATGTATAAAAGATCCCTCACTTTAATATCCTCCAAACAACACATCAATATGTATAAAAAAAACAAGTACTATGGATCAATATGGAAAATCAAACCAAGAATATTGGGGCCACCCCTTCAGGAAAGTGATCCATGTGACACATGAATGAAGTTCATCATCAAATCCCTCACAAACACAACATTGTCATGATGAATATGATGATGAAGAAGATGGTGATGACGATGATGATTATGATGAAGAAGAAGTTGATGATGATGAAGATGTTGATGAGGAAGAAGGTGATGACGAACATGATGATGAAGATGATGGTGATGATGATGGTGATGACGATGATGATGATGATAATGAAGAAATTGATGATGATGAAGATGTTGATGAGGAAGAGGGTGATGATAAAGATGATGATGATGATGATGATGATGAATATTTTGATGAAGATGGTGATGACGATGATGATGTCCTATGACATGAAGAATACAACGAAGACGACGGCTATGATGATGATGATGATGATGATGACAAAGATGGTGATCACCATGTTGATCTCATATGAAATGATGAATATGATGATGATGATGATGATGATGATGATGACAATGATGATGATGTTGATGATGATGTTGATGATGATGTTGATGATGATGATAAATATGGTGATCACCATGTTGATCTCATATGAAATGATGAATATGATGATGATGATGATGATGTTGATGATGATGATTATGATGATGATGATGACGACGACGATGATGATGACAATGATGATGACGATGTTGATGATGATGTTGATGATGATGATGATGATGATGATGATGTTGATGATGATGATGATGATGATGGAGTCTGGAAACCCTCCCACAACGTCAATGCATGTGTCTAGTCTAACCATGCCAAATTTCACACCAAGCCGGCACATATATAAAAAATTTCATCACTGGCCCCACGTAGCACATTAATTAATCTATAGGTATGGTTTTTGTTGCTCAATTTGTTATTGACAGTCACGTTTGATGATGAAGATGATGATGATTAAGTCAGGAAACCCTCCCACACCATCAATGCCTATGTCTAGTCTAACCATGCCAAATTTCACACCAAGCTGACACATATATACAAATTTTCATCATTGGCCCCACATAGCACTATGAATATGACGATGATTATGATGATTATGAAGTTGATGATGATTATGATGATGTTAGTTATGATGGTGATGATGATGATGATGATGATGATGATGATGATGACGACGATGACAATGATGATGATGATGATGAAGATGGACTTAAGTATTGAAAAATAAAATGTCAAACAATATTAGCTGTAAAGAAATTGAACATCAAATTAAAATTTATAAGATTTAACTTACCAGTACGTGGAAGCATATTGTTCACAAAAAAAAATTGCTTTCTCTGCACGTGCATTTATTCTCTTGCATATCATATGTACAAATTTCCCCACTGTAAAATCTATTGGAATCATATATCTGCAAATCCAAAATGATCATGATCTATTCAACTACAATCAAAATGAATTATAGATTTGTATCTTCAATTTGATGAAATTAATTTCTTTTGCAAATCAAATTATATAATAATAGTCAAATGTTTGGATACTTGTCACGGATTATTTTAGCCTCATCTTTTCTCCTACCTGTAATATGATATCATTAATGTTAGTTACTCTTTTTAAAACAAATAAGATAAAATAATATTTCTAGTTAAATTATTGAATTTTCAGTACCAAAAAATTCAATATTTATATCGCAAGATTCAATCAAAATATATAGAGTAGATAAATTATTGCACACATGTTGGCAAGCAACAACTCTTCTCAATTTTCTTGCTATATTACATAATAAATTGATCAGATATTTTCTTTGATTTATTTTTAAAAAATTTTATTAAAGAGTCCCTTCAGAATCTTTGATTCTGAAGGTACTCTCAATGAAGGAAGAGTTAGTGGTCAAGATGGTAGTTTAGGAAACACTTTGAATTAAGCTAGTTCTTTAATTTTGCAGTTGTTAAATTCATTCTCATTATTTCATGATCATATATTATCAATACAAATGGATTGTTGCTTTACATTATTTGGTTAGAGTGAATTGGCTTAAATGATTCATAACCCTTGTATTTCATAAAATTTCTTTTGACTTTGCATTTAAATATTTGGTTTCAAGTATTTGACATAGTTTTATTATCCAACATAAATGTTCAAACATATATGTTAAGGTTGAATATTTTTTTCTATATCATATCATAACCTTTATATGTTGATTGAACATTTGTATCATTACAAACTTCTACAACTTATGTCTTATATGATTTGTAAATAATTAATATTTGCATTGTATATATTTATAGAAAGTAAACCTTGTCTTTATTACTATTTCAAACTCTGATCAAAATCTTTTATATTATGCTTCCAATAATAAATTGAAACTAATTTTGATCTAAGGATTAGCTTTAAATATCATCTTTTGATTGATCGATCTTCATTAAACTTGGCATGATGTTTTATAATTAACATTTGACTTATATACTCGTTGTGTTAGTTCTAATAATTATTGAATCGATTTTCCAAGTGAACATTATTGATGAACCTAGATTGGAAAGATATGGTTGATGTTATTGTTGATACCTTCATTGATGCACCATAATTATTCATAACCATAAGGTTTCCCATCGCTTAGGATGATGTTGCATCTAGCCTTCACATTTTAATTTAATCATGACAAAACTTAGAGCTAGAGATGAATGGATTTGACACGATTCTGTACATTTTAACACCTATCGATTTCCATGCTACGAATTGATAACCCTGTACTTTATTTCGTATCAATATGATTCCGAAATGACAGCCCATTTATGATGTGTTATGATTTGTTTTCAAAATTATGATTTTGCATATCAGATCATTATGTTTTAGAATTGATTTTATTTTAGCAGAGTTATGATAGTCATGCAATTATTCAGGGTTTCGATTTTGAAGCATGTGAGGGTTTTCAACATGTCTGACGAACTATGTATACCCATTCCCTCTGTATTCACAACACCCTTTAGCCCTTCATCCAAAGAAGAACCTTTAGTTGAGCTAATGGCACCTCTGAGTCATTTCGAAGTTTCAGGACCGGAAATGTTGGAAATGGATCTTGTAGCCACGACCTTATTTGAAAAGATTGGTTGAAAACCATTCTTTTGGAGTTTCAATGGCCATAATGAAGAAGTCACTCGACAATTCACACTTTCCTTTGATGGGAATACAACTCAAATTGGTGACTTACAATTAGTTGTGGATGAAGAGTTTATTTCCAAGGCCACTAAGCTTCCTCGGCATGGAGAACGCTAGTTTAAAGGGGAAAAAATAGACAAGAAGAAGTTTAAACAATTTCTTCTTCCATTATCTAAAGATGATGCACATCTTAAACTCTGTTTTCCAGTCAAATATTTGAAGACTCAGTGGTCTCTCCCTTTTTAGGTTATTTCCAAGTATATTTCTTATGATGGTCATTACTCAAATGTTCATTTATACCATCTCAGGATTTTAATGGCTTTAATTGATTCAAAATTGAACTTACCCTATTTTCTGCTTCATAGTCTACATAGAATGGTCGTAACAGTCCAACGAACTACCGTGAATCAAAGTCATAGTTTATTTCATTATGGCCTAATTAAAATTTTGGTTCAATATAAATTAGCTATGATGAGCAGAACATGGGATGAGTTTTTAAGTGATAATGGTTTTGGGTTAACCTGCTTCTATCCTACTTGCTTACCCAAGACTCGTATTAAACGAAGGAGGCCTTTGGAAAAAGAAGTAAATGAAGAGTCTGATCCTGCAGCTGATCATGAAGGGCTTGATAAACTATGTATGATAACTGAAATTGAAGAGCTCAATACTTCAAACCCTCCCAAGCAACCCAAAAAAAAGAAGAAGTGGAAGACAAAGGTAAAAGCTTGTTCAAGCCTCACTCTATTAACTTATCCTTTGATTTGCATCCTAAGACAATTTCAGGGGAGGGCAAGAACGAATTAAGGGGAGTAAAACTCAAAGATGAAAATAAACTTCTTGAATCAGTTATGGGAAAATATGAAACAACAAGTCGAAGATTTACTATAAGTATGGTAAGTCTTTCAATTCCAAAGACTATGGAACAGAATAGTGAACCCATATTTGTTAAGGATGATAGTGAACAAGAAAATGAATCTCCTCCTCATGAAACCCCTTTAAAAGGTTTTGAACATGAGCAGAGTAGTAATCACGGTAATTCTGTGGATAATTCACCCTTATCGGTGCAACCAGAACATGAAGTTCAGTTTAAGCCAACATTGAATGATGAGTGTTCTTTAGAAGAGACTTTAAAGGCGGCACAACAGTCAATCAAAATTTCCCAGCAACATAAGGATAAGCGGTTAAAAGAAGAAGAAGAATCTCGTGGTATTTTGAAAACAGAGTTACAGCAACAGAAGAATGAATTACTTATGTGGGTGGATAGATGGAAACATATGAAGGAAAATAAGGACAGATATAAATCAGAGAAGAAGTTGTTAGCTGAGTCAAATGAAAAATTGTTGAAGAATGAAAAGCGTTATGAAGAAAAAATCCTAAAACTCAGAGCTAAGCTATCGGAGGCAAGGAAAGCCATCAAGCTACAAATCGCAACTTAACAATTGATTTTGTTTGTTTTTTTATGATTTTGGTTGTGACAGGCAAATGAGCAATTTAATGAACATCCTACAAAATCGAAGATTTTGTAGGATTGTTTTATATTTTTATTCTCTTGTTATAATCATAATCATAATTTAATGAGGAAATTATATTTTAATCGTTTGCTACAGGTGTACCTATTTCCTGGTATGCGTCTTTGAAGTTGTTTTTGCGTTGATAGCTGGCATATATTCTAGATGATTATGCTCCATTTTCTCCATTGGAAGACTATTTTTCCAGGTGCCTCTTTTGGTGTAAATTGAGTCTTGTCGACAGTTGAAGAATATGGGGATGTTTATGAATTATCTTAACAGCTGTTAAGAGAGTGTTTTTACTATTTTTGTAAATAGATCCTAGAATAACTCAAAGACAGTTAATATTTTGAGGTATATAAGTCCCAAAGAATTTCTGAGTAGGGGTCGATGGAGTACTGGAGAAAATACTTATTGAAAGTATAATACAATTTCTAGTTTTGATTACTCTACTGGAGTTTTACCTTCGTGGATGATTATTACTAGATTTCTCAAATTGGTATCATTGCTTGTTACTATTTTTGAAACTTGATATATATTTCGATATAGTATTTTCTCATATTACACTTTATGCAATTGTACTGTGATATAATTGTGTTTATTATTTGAAAATATACTCTATTCGCACAATATTAATGTTTGATTGAAAGTATTACTGAGTCTAGTTAGTTAATATTTTTATTGATAATTTTAATTTAGTAATAATACATTTCATATTTATTTCTGATCTCATTTGTATTTTTTACAATGTTTTCATGAATGAATATAATCTTGTTATTCAAATATTTAGTATTGAACATTAGTTATTGATTAATAGGACATCACAGAATAAATAAAAATAGTTTTCTATTTTTTATTTTGTTGTGCATATTCAACAAAGTGATTTTTATGATAATAATTTAAGTATTTTCATTTGAATTATTATCATTTACCTCTTTGTTAACTTAAGTTATTAATTGATAATTATTATAGTTTTCAAAATTGCTCGCAGCTGAGATAGGGTGGTTAGTTAAGTTTTAATTCATAGTTTTGATTTAGTTTTAATTTAATAACTATTTAATATGATTTCAAAATAGATTATTTTCTTTATTTTATAATCGTTCCTTAACCAGAAAACTGAAAACAAAAACCAAAGAAATCGGGAGACTTTCATTAGGAAAGAAATTTTTTGATGATTTAAACTTAAGAACTGGCATTAGGGATAGATAAACTTTAGATTAACATAAGATACATTTTGCTGAGATTTTATATTCTCTTTAAGAGGATAAATTAAGCTGGTAGCAGGAGACCATAACCTACGAGATTTATTCATTCCAAACACACCGAGGGCTGCTTTAAGCGCTTTGTGTGGACTATTTCTCCTTAGTTGGCCCATGTCAGAAAATCAAGCCAACAATACCTTGTACACATTAATAGATTTCATCATCTTATTCATCCAAGTCATCATATGTATCATCAAATCCAAAGTCAACATTGTAAGGACTGGCCATATCATCATCTTCATCTAAGTCAGTTACGATCATCATGTCATTATCGATATCACTTACATGGGCATTGTCTAATACATCATATGATTCAACTAATTCTTGGGAATCTTCTTCTGGATCATCATGATCATATAACTCATGTTGATCATGATCTTCATCATCGTCTTCTTCTTCTAGACCCTCTTCATTACCTTCCTCTAGGTTATACTTTATCGGCCTTCCCCTTGGATCGTGTCTCACAACAAATGACCAACCTGCTTTACCTGGAACCTCAGAGTAAAGTACCTATTCACATTGGCTTGTAAGAACATAGGGATTTGTTCCTGGCTCAAACAACCTTATATTTACCATGGTAAACCCATTATCATGTTCAATAATAGTTCTATTGGGATTACGTTGATTCAATCGTAACATGTACCATTTGACAACAAACAGAACTACCTCATGTATTTCCCAAGATTATATATAACTTGTTTGACATTGTTGTCGAAGTTTTTTGGGAGTGAGAGAGGTAGAACATACTGTAACAATATAAAAACCACGTCATTTTTTAAACAAAGAGTAGACAAACAAAATAACAACAATATGCACTGGAATTAAAAAAGACAATAATTATATGGATATAACAATAATAATTACCTTCATGAAGACGTGTCAATCATGATTTTTCACGCCCGAAAAATCACCTTTATTTGTTATAATATTATTCATGTTCGCACAAAATCCAGTGAGAAATTTAATTTTCCACATGACTTCTTTTACAACATTACTTTGCTGCTCCGTAAAAATCCATGGAATTGAGTTTATATTAATTTGTTCTCCATTGCTATGAAATTGAGTGACGTCTTTCATTGCATGGTTTCCTTCTTGAATTTCTTTGCAAAATTTCACTATTTTTTCTTTGTCGCTCCTTCTCTCCAATAATCTCCATAATGTTTCAGTCGCATTCCTTCTGATCTGCATTGAATCAAACAGATGAGCAATTTGTAGGTGCTCATAGTAGGGAAACCTGCTGAATTGTTTACAATAACTTTTCATTCCTCGTGGAATCCCATTAATGCCTTCATGATCACGATGGACATCATGAATATTAGTTTATAAATGAATTACAGAAATAAATTATGGCCACTACAGTAAACAAAATGCAATAAAAAATACATAACAATTCATATACGATGATCCATATGTACCATCTTGACGATTTCTATTATATTGCAACTTCCAAAGGTGAGGTTTCATTCTTCGTGGTTTTAATGCAATCTCTTTCTTCCCATTGAAAATATTTTTTTTGGTTGTTCTATACCTGTAATTATTAGATAGGAAGTTCCTATACTCATCAACCACCTCTGTTACGGAGAGAAACTTCCTATGGCTTGGGGGTACCACAACAGATAGTATGACACTAGAAATCAATATTTCCCAATATTCCAAAACAATAAACAAATATAACACTAAAGGATATCAAATCGTACCTTATTCCGGACAGTTGAAGTAGATCCCCATTGAGCTTTTCCAATGCAATTGCAATTATAATTTTCTCTCAACAACGGAAAACAAAGCAAGCATGATATATATAAATGTGTTAGAGCTATTCTAGAATATATAATCAACCATGTATAAGCAATTAAATACATCCATGGACTCAATATTCATATTCAAAATGCAAATGAATTAGACAGGAAAAGCTATTTCCATTAATAAATCAGAGATACAATAGTGACAAACTCTGTCGGAACTTCTCCGAACCGGAGAAACAAAGTCCTCCACCTGGGCCTCCGCCACTTCAATCCTCCATCTCTCAATAGCAAGCTCACAAAGCAAAGGAAAGATTGGGAAGAACACTATGTGCTCCAAGGGACAAAGGGATGCAGACTCAAGTATAAGAAAATATGAGGCAACAATGGACTATAGTTTCATTGCTCTTCAATTTCTCCACCTTCAATGTATCCAAGGAGTTCCTTATATAGCACTCCAAAGAGGTAATGGAGGGTCGAATCCGAGCATTCTCAAGTAATTTTGAAGGCCAAGAGTGAAGTTATTTGGACTCGTATGAGGAAGACTCCAAAAATATTTGGACTTATGCACACATCCCTATGTACATGGGCTTTAGGTCAAAAGTCATGTGTACATGTGAGTATAGCTTTAAAAGTCACGTACAGGAATAAACAGGTGTTTTTTAGGGATGATCTTGGAACATCAAATTATAATATAAATCCATGGGTTCTAAGGAGTCTGCAGAGGGACAGGGAGGCCATAAATGTGTGATCTACCTGGTGTGGTAAAATCAGCTATAACAGATGCCCCCTAATGTGTGAGGTCATAGGGGTAACATGATGGCCGAAATACATTATAAAATCCATCCAAGAAGTGGAGTAATGAAGACCCGCTGGTGGAAGAACCTGCCACCCATCAGTACAATACAATAATAAATCTCTGCATGTGACTACAAATACATGTAGAAATCTTGGATACATAAGAGTACAATGGCCATGAATAGGCATGATATACAAAGTGTCATGTGTGGTCATTTCCACGTACAATATACAATGGATCAAGATCTCCATAATTGATGAAGATGTCTAATATACACTGGAAATACTGGAATCATGATCACGAGAGATGAAATCTCATGAATACTGGCATGATCAAGGAGGTAGCATATATGGAATGCCACCAAGCTGGAAGCTCTTCTACACAAACCACTACGAGTACATGTCCTACTATGTGAATAGAGGTGTTGAGGTCAAACATAGTAGTCCATCATTTGATTACTAGTCATTGATGTATAATGTTAACAAATGAGAGATAACCCACAGATAATGAAAATGGAAATCAAGGTACAGAGTACAATCTAACAAGTGTGAATATATGTGTTGAGGTTGTAAACTTGGAAGAATCCATCGATCAGGGGACATTGACGTATTCCCAAAACTGTCGATGGTGAAAGAACCTACCACTGATGACTATAAGTCTCAAGGAAATCAAATGACTATAGACTCCTATTCCATAATAAATGATCTGATTTCGATGGAATGGAATTCATTGGAAGGATGGCATTAAGGCATCCCCCATCAACCAACACGAGGTACTCAACAAGGTTGTATAATGTGGAAGAACTCAACGAACAAGATGTGCACGAACCAGTAACAGTATTGGGAATGGCTGACATGAAAAGTCAAGATAATTGAGGAATGGCCGACTCATGCTTCAAATTTATTCAAACAAGAGCATAAGGCAAATGGTGACTGAAGGTAGGAAACATGGACTTGATATGCAAACTGGGACATCTCTATGACACAAGAGTCATCAAAAGAGGCTCCATGGTGACTGGAAGCATAACCAGGCGATGGAGATAAAATTAGAGTAACAAGTACAGCTCATAAATTCAAAATAATAACCCAACCAACGGATGTGATATATAGTGCTCTGTTTGAAGGCAAAACGATTCAACTGCTGCCAAAATAACATCTTTTCCCATCCGGATTTTTATGTTTTTTTATTTTTTTGGAATTTTTCAGATATTTTGAAAAGCTTGAAAAAGAATAAAAGTTCTTTATAGTACATAGCTGGGAGGATACGAGTGTCAGGGGCAGGAAAGCTAGTTCCAAGAAGTTGAACATAACTATGCTCAATGCAAGGAAACATGTGCAGGATAATGACACTTGGGGAAAGGTCTCCTCCCGGTAAATGGGTGATCAAGCTGCAAAGGATATATAAAAAGGTTCTTCTTGGCTAGACATGAGGCAAGCTCAGGCTATATGGATAATAACTCAAAGTCATGGAGTTATCATAAAGCTCAATAAGGAAATAAAAACTCATGAAATGCAATTACAACTTGATATATACAAGAGAGTCCCTATAGGGAAAATCCAACATAAATTTCAAGAGGAGTATGAAGCTCTTGCTCAAGGACATGGTGGGACTAAAAAGGGACTCCCATAACCTAAAGGAGGCATCTCAGCATTGGTACCAAATGCAAAAAAAAGGGTCTAACTAGGGCACCCATGTATAGGAAATCTCTACCATCCACACAATACCACTTCAAACAGCAGCATGAAGTTTATGTGATATCATGGAATGGATTCATACCTAAGGTTAAAATGAAACGGTCATAAGGTAATGCATAATTCAAGTGGATGTGAAGTCCTAACCTATATTCCAGTTTAGACATTATACCTGTGATAAGCACGAAGGAATTAAAGCCTCAACGAGAGTGTACAAAAAATGGACCCTACATGACAACAATATAAGTCCAAAACAACTGGAAACGGTTAGTAAAGAGTTCATACTATAGGATATAGGGAGGATTGGTCACGAAAATTGTATCCAAAGGAAATAGTGCGGTGTACGATGGGACATAAGAAGGAATATAAGGTGTAGACCCAGCGTTCACATATACACTACCACCCCCATGAGAACGAACACTAGTGTTAAGACCAGACAAAGGGAGTGAAAAACCTACACAAATGGAGTAGAGGATGGAATATGACCACTCATGAATCTATGAGCAAGGTAAGGGGTTGTGGTGCCCCCAAGTCCAACACCAGGGTACACACTAGGACCTGGATTGGGTGACAGGATACTAGTAGTGATATCAAACATGTCGAACATAAAAGGACCCAAAATCAAGAGAACATAAATATACTCAAGTAACTGCGATCCCAAAATCCAACTAACACACAAAGACCATACTCCTAAGATAATATATAGCCAAAATGCAAGCACACCAACGGAAGGATAAATGAGCTCCTGAATGTTGTAGGTATGTCTCACGTAGGAGAGGCCAGAGACTCCCATACACTACAAGTGGAGGTGTGTAACCAATTATAGTGGCCCTCAGCTTCAACGCGTAAAACGACTGTGATGTCTAACCCCTACCTTCCCAGGACAGTCACAGAATAACCTCTGCAAGTACCCCCTGCAATACATGGGTAAGGAAACTAAGGTCACCCCAATATAATCAATTCTTAGATGGAAAGTTGTAGGTGGGATCGACTGTATGGGTAGGGTAGCAAATTCCAAATCCTGAAAGCACCAACCGGTACCTCAAAGGCCCCCAGATATGAATACGATCCTGGAAATATCTCAGGTGCTCACAGAAAGTGACCAAGGGCTATCCCAATCACAATCATGTGCATTGCCTCGTGCTTGAATCCTATGTAAGAGGAGAATCTTGAGAAACACTAATTATACCAAGGATTTCTCACTCTCTCCCTTGGACAGACACCTAATTGTTTGTGTTTAGTAGTCTTGTAGAATTTACTCACAATGAACTATTCCAAGACTCTAAATCCTAATCTTGTTGGTGAACCCTATAAAAGAAAAATGTGTAGTTCATTTTAATGAAGCGTTTATTTTAATGGATGTTATTACTCATAAGGAAATGGCTGTGCAACTAGTGATATGAAGACTCGGCAGTGAAAAAAAAAGCGCACACCTAACAAACATGCCAAGTGCAAATCTTTGTAGAATGAAAAACTAGGTATGTCACTACATGAGATGCAAGTTTTTTCCTTTCAATGTCAATGCAATCCTTCCTATATGAAATCCTAAATACAACTCTCATCCAAGCAATCCAATGCAAGTACCTCCTCAAACCAATATCTAAGATGCAAGTAAGAACGCAACTATTTAATTGTTCTGAAAATGCAATAAAAGTCATTAAAACTCTCAGTATCTGCAGCAAGCATCAAACACAAGCCAAGAAAGACACCGAGACAAAATGACTAATGCACTAATGGAAAAACAAAAAAGGAGATAAATGACTAGAACTACTTTCAAAGAAAAATCAATGAAAAAGCAGTCTCTGGTCATGAAAGAAGCAGTCAACAGACACCATCAGAACCCAGGAAGACCCAGCCACACTCACAACCCACCCAACAAATTCCCACAACATCAAACTCAACCAAAAGGGACGATGTACACGACTGTTCAAAGAATAGTTGTGTATGTACGTGACTTTTAGACAAAAACCTACATGTATACGTGACTTTTAGCCAAAAAATTGTGTGTATATGTGACTTGTGGCCAAAAACATGCGTATGTACGTAAATTTTAGCCAAAAACTTGCGTATACAGAGAAGAAAGTGGTAAAAAGTAGGCCAAAGGTCAAACCATTCTAGGGGAGTGTCAATGGATGAACATACTACTAAATGCGACATAGAAATGGGGAGAAATAGAGAGAAACTCAAGCACATTGTGCCCCCAAACCCCAAACAAAAACAAGGAACATCCCCAGTGGAACCCGAAACAAAAATAAGGAACATCCCCAATGGAGTCGCCAATTCTATTACGGAGAGAAACTTCCTATGGCTTGGGGGTACCACAATAGATAGTATGACACCAGAAATCAATATTTCTTAATATTCCAGAACATTAAGAAAATATAACACTAAGGGATATTGAATCATACCTTATTCCAGATGGTTGAAGTAGATCCCCGTTGAGCTTTTCCAATGCAATTGCAATTATAATTTTCTCTCAACAACATCAAACAAAGAAAGCATGATATATATAAATGTGTTAGATCTATTCTAGAATATATAATCAACCATGTATAAGAAATTAAATACATCCACGGATTCAATATTCATATTCAAAATGCACATGAATTGGACAGGAAAAGATATTTCTATTAATAAATCATAGATACAATAGTGACAAACTCTGTCAGCACTTCTACGAACTGAAGAAACTGAGTCCTCCACCTAGGACTCCACCACTTCAATCCTCCATCTCTCGATAGAAATCTCACAAAGCAAAGGAAAGCTTAGGAAGAAAACTATGTGCTCCAAGGGACAAAGGGATGCAGACTCAAGTATAAGCAAATCTGAGGCAGCAATGGACTATAGTTTCCTTGTTCTTCAATTTCTCCTCCTTCAATGTATCCAATGGGTTCCTTTTTTTGTGTAAATAAAACATTATATTACTATAAAAGCTAAGATTGCATTACTGCCATTGTAGGACGTCCATATTAGACCAGCCCCTTACCAAAGCATCCTTCCCAAAAACCTACATGAAAATTCATCCCCCAGCTAGCCCAAACCATCATATTCTTTTTATCCTTCCCCTTATAGACATAATTTTCCATTCCCAACCTGATTACAGAGGAACCAGAGTGTGTCATTCCCTTCCCGATTACAAAAGGGCCAAAACAGGACCAACAGAGTGTATCATTCCCTTCAATTACAGAGAAACTAGAGAGTATCATTCCACATTACAAAAAGGCCTAAACAGAACCAATAGCAAACCAAATATTACCATTCTCTTCCCTTATATACTGCATACTATTTAAAATTATGGACATAGCAGAAAGACAAGAGTCAAGCCGGACCCTAGGGGTCGGTATCCAATCTTGGACCAGCAACAGAATCCTGAACATAGGAAGTTACCTGGGAACCTATCACACCATGACAACCACATAGCATGTTGAAGCGATGGCTTCCCTTCACTCTCAGGCAGGTGAATTCCTCTGCCCCCCTTCCCACTGAATAGAAGGAGATGTTCAGCTTCGCTGTAATCACATCGATTTTCTTATGCATCAAGTGGAATTCGGTGTTGTGCTCCTTCCATACCACTACAGCTTCCACATCCCCATCAGATTTGGCCTCCCTCACAATGGAGGAGTGGCCAACCAAATGCATATTTACCCAGTATGGCATTAGCATGCGGTCGTAGGCAGAAGCTCTTCCCATCGTGGAGCCCGGGTCAAGAACCCAGTCTGCCACCTCTTTGCGCAGATCCACCGACGATAAGGATTTAACCTCTGCCCACAGGTCGGTATCCAAGGGTTTTCTTATATAGCACTCCAAATAGGTAATGGAGGGTCGAATCTGAGCGTTCTCAAGTCATTTGGAAGGCCAAGAGTCAAGTTATTCGGACTCATATGAGGAAAAACCCAAAAATATTTGGACTTATGCACACATCCCGATATACACGAGTTTGAGGCCAAAAGTCGCTTGTACACATGAGTATAGATTTAAAAGTCACATACATGAATATACAGGTGTTTTTTAGGGATGATCTTGGAACATCAAAGTATAATATAAGTCCATGGGGTCTAAGGAGTCTACAGAGGGACAAGGAAGGCCATAAATGTATGATCTACCTAGTTTGGTAAAATCAGCTATAACAACCTCCTTTCTTAATATTTTTTAATGACAATATTTGATATTAGGACCACAAACTGGACATGCAAATTTTCGCTTTGTCTGAAGACCTACAATATATAGATATGGAATATCTATGTCAATTACAACTATATATAAACTATAGTAACTACTTCATAAAATAAAATGCAATTAAAGTGGAACTTAAAAATACAAACCACAATGTAGGAGTAGTAATACATCCTTATTACATAGTTCTGACCTTAGGCTAACTTTATTTTCCCACATGCAATGATATCCTATGGTTTAGACTTAGGAGAACTGATTTTGTAATATATCTAGTTATTTTGGCATGTTCACACCTACAACAACACCCTAGTTTGGTCGACCTAGCCCATGTGCACCCTCATTAATGCATTGGGGTGCTACCTCCTTGATTTTGGGGATCCAGGTTTGATTAAGTGTGCTAGTGGTGTATCTGGCCTATTTTAGCTCTCCTAGGAGCATTTATTGCCACTAGAGCCTCCCACTCACCTATATCTTCTCACCCACACTTTTCTAGGACTCATAAATGACCCATCACACTTTAGAAATGTTCACACCTTGGTTCGCGACTGTTTGGATTGAGTTGGAGCTCCACTGGTCCACCTAGGGGGGGATTGAGGTCATTTTTCACCATGACACATGTACAACTCCAATTGGTTGTCAAAGCCTCATGAATTTTTTCCAATGTAAATTATAAATGTATACTATAATATCTACAATATGTATGATAATAATATGATCAATAATTAGCACCATTCACATGTGTTATTTCAGTTATTTTTTTTCTCTTTTATTGTTCTCTTGTACATTTTTTCAAACAATTTGAGTGTGAATATTGTTATAGCTCCTATATCTGATTGAGAATCAAATTCTCACATGGTATCAGAGCTGTTTGGAGCTGCAAACAAATCTTGTGAGGTTTGAGTTGTTGTTTAGGGCATATTTCCAGAAAACTTGAGTGTTTGCTTTGCAGGTTCAACAGTGTTTTTTGTCACAGGTTGCACAAGAAGGATGGAGAAAACTTGAGCTCTTCTTACTCCATTCAATTATTTTGAGTGGAAGGCTGAGATGGTCATCCATTTGAGGTCCAAGGGCCTCTACCAGGTAACCATGGGAACTGAAAACAAACCAAATTCTGTTGTGGAGAAAGCTAAGTATTTTAATAGGCTATATGATGCCTTCAGTATGCTCTGCCTCAACACTTCAAGAGAAATTATCTTTCATATCGAAATTCTTGGCACACCGAATGAATTTTGGGTCAAGTTTGAGTGACTATTTGGGAAGACAGATGAAATGAGAGGCCATCAGCTTGAGAATGAGCTAATCTCACTGAGCCCAACTCACTACGAGACCTTTGGAGACTTCTTCACCAAGTTTAAAGCACTAGTACTTCAGCTAAAATAATGTGGCATAGAAAATAAATATGATCATCTTATCTTGTCCATCCTTTCTAAGTTGGGGTCGGAGTATTTTGTATATGTTTCAACATTTCACTCTAGCAAACTTACAACTAGAAATTGGAAGATGCATGTGCTAGTAGATTTCATGGAGTCTTTGACTCAAGAATAGGACAAGCTCATAAAAATGGGTACCATCATCAAATACAAGGATCAATCCCTTGCTGCTGGTGTATCAAATCAATCCCATAGCAAGAAGAAATATTTGAAGCAAAAGGAGAAAGAGAAGAAGGAATCAAGTTCAGAAAGCTCTAGTTCTACTAATGGGTGCTCGAGATTCAGGACGAGGAGAAAAAAGAGAGAAATACCCACATGTGATTATTGCATAGGTTCACATATTGATAAATCTCACTTCAGAAATAATATGGAAATCATGACCAAGCTCCTTGAGGAGAACCATATTGCTCTTCGAGAATTTTCAAAAAGATGGGAGCACAAGCAAGGAAATGGTAAGGCTGAGCACGCATTGGGTGCATGGGTAAAACCCAATTCTGTTTTATCTGGTTCTGATAGCTCTGTTTCTGATTCACATTCTGATATATTGTAACCTGAAACCTCCATCCCTTCCTTGAGAAAATTCCTAGTTAGTTCATCAAAGCTTCCTCCCAAAACTAGTCATTTTTCACTAGCTTTTGATGTGCCTTGTGAAAGACCTTTCCAAATCCAATCAGATATTTCCAAGTACGATTCTAAAGATGATATACAAGCTTATATACATCCTATTACATTCATTGACTCATTTCCTAAACCATTTCATGACCAAAATACCAAACAACCCTCGAGTTCACTAGTTGGAAATTCAGAAAATTGCCTAGTTTCCAATGTTATGACTCTTGTATATGTTGTTGTTATGTCTTGTATGTATTTCATTGGTTGGAAATAAATATCATTGGCCTTCATGGTACTTCTATTCCATATTTATGTACTTTCTTTCACCACCCATGGTTCAAATTTCAAGTCTCCAGACCTTCCAAGTTCTCTCAATTGCAATTGTGATCTAGTTGCTCATTCTTCTCTTCCTACGGATCCATTCGCTCATGGAGACACCATACCTCTGATATTTTCTGCTGTGTATGACATATATTCTGATATTTCAGAGCCTCATGAGCTTTTCTACATATTTATGAAGGTGCTTCACCAAATTGGGAGAAATATTCATGGTTTTATTTATGATATGGCAGCTACACATAATGCGGATTTTGTTGAATCTTTTGATGTTATTTGGGAAAGAGTTTGCAGAGATATATTTTCCATGGTTGATTATGCTATTAAATAAGAGTATTATGTAAGCAAAATACATTCTTATTATTCCCCTCCATCATCCAATTATGACCATCAAAGTGCCTCTCTACATGATCCTTTTTTATAGCACTTTGATGCATTGATGCATGATCTTGGCATCCACAGCATCTTCACCAAGTCCATCACCCAGAAGTTGTTCTTTCAGCTAAGTCAAGTGAATAATAGGACCTGATGAAGACCCTCTGATCTCTTTCATATACATTTTTGAGGGGATTTTTTTTCCCATGAGGTTTTCCTCCTTACCTCGGTTATATGGATTAATAAAAATTGTTGTAAAAGGTGACTTGTGCCTTAGTTGCCAAGGCCTTAATAAATATTTTTTATTAATTTTACTAATTCTGGATTAAGGGGTCATGTAGGAGTAGTAATAAATACTTATTGCATAGTTTTGACCTTAGTCTAACTTTATTTTCCCACATGCAATGATATCCTATGGTTTAGACTTAGGAGAACTAATTCTGCAATATATTTGGTCATTTTGGCTGTTCACACCTACAACAACGCCCTAGTTTGGTCAACCTAGCCCATTTTCACCCTCATTAATGCATTGGGGCACTACCTCCTTGATTTGGTGGATCCATTTTTTACTAAGTGCGCTAGTGGTGTATCTGGCCTATTTTGGCTCTCCTAGGAGCATTTATTGCCACCTAGAGCCTCCCACTCACCTCTATCTTCTCACCCACGATTTTCTAGGACTCATTAATGACCCATCACACTTCCCCAATTTTCACACCTTGGTTTGGAGCTCCACTGGTCCACCTAGGGGCGATTGAGGTCATTTTTCACCATGACACATGTACAACTCCAATTGGCTGTCAAAGCCTCATGAATTTTTTCCAATGTAAATTATAAATGTATACTATAACATCTACAATATGTATGATAATAATATGATCAATAATTATCACCATTCACATGTGTTATTCCAGCTATTTTTTGTCTCTTTTGTTGTTCTCTTGTACATTTTTTCAAACAATTTGAGTGTGAATATTGTTCTAGCTCCTATATCTGATTGAGAATCAAATTCTCACATGGTATCAGAGCTGGTTGGAGCTACAAACAAATATTGTGAGGTTTGAGTTGTTGTTTAGGGCATATTTCCAGAAAACTTGTGTGTTTGCTTTGCAGGTTCAACAGTATTTTTTGTCACAGGTTGCGCAAGAAGGATGGAGAAAAATTGAGCTCTTCTTACTCCATTCAATTATTTTGAGTGGAAGGCTGAGATGGTCATCCATTTGAGGTCCAAGGGCCTCTACCAGGTCACCATGGGAACTGAAAACAAACCAAATTATGTTGTGGAGAAAGCTAACTATTTTAATATTCTATATGATGCCTTCAGTATGCTCTGCCTCAGCACTTCAAGAGAAATTATCTTTCATATCGAAATTCTTGGCACACCGAATGAATTTTGGGTCAAGTTTGAGTGACTATTTGGGAAGGCAGATGAAATGAGAGGCCATCAGCTTGAGAATGAGCTAATCTCACTGAGCCCAACTCACTATGAGACCTTTGAAGACTTCTTCACCAAGTTTAAAGCACTAGTACTTCAGCTAAAATAATGTGGCATAGAGAATAAATATGATCATCTTATCTTGTCCATCCTTTCTAAGTTGGGGTCGGAGTATGTTGTATATGTTTCAACATTTCACTCTAGCAAACTTACAACTAGAAATTGGAAGATGCATGCGCTAGTAGATTTCATGGAGTCTTTGACTCAAGAATAGGACAAGCTCATAAAAATGGGTACCATAATAAAATACAAGGATCAATCCCTTGCTTCTGGTGTATCAAATCAATCCCATATCAAGAGGAAATATTTGAAGCAAAAGGAGAAAGAGAAGAAGGAATCAAGTTCAGGAAGCTCTAGTTCTACTAATGGGCGCTCGAGATTCAGGAGGACAAGAAACAAGAGAGAAATACCCACATGTGATTATTGCATAGATTCACATATTGATAAATCTCACTTCAGAAATAATATGGAAATCATGACCAAGCTCCTTGAGGAGAACCATATTGCTCTTCCAGAATTTTCAAAAAGATGGGAGCACAAGCAAGGAAATGGTAAGGCTGAGCACGCATTGGGTGCATGGGTAAAACCCGCATTCAGTGCATGGGTAAAACCCAATTCTGTTTTATCTGGTTCTGATAGCTCTGTTTCTGATTCACATTCTGATATATCGTCACCTGAAACCTCCATCTCTTCCTTGAGAAAATTCCCAGTTAGTTCATCAAAGCTTCCTCCCAAAACTAGTCATTTTTCAGTAGCTTTTGATGTGCCTTCTGAAAGACCTTTCCAAATCCAATCAGATATTTCCAAGTATGATTATGAAGATGATATACAAGCTGATATACATCCTATTACATTCATTGACTCATTTCCTAAACCATTTCATGACCAAAATACCAAACAACCCTCGAGTTCACTAGTTGGAAATTCAGAAAATTGCCTAGTTTCTAATGTTATGACTCTTGTATATGTTGTTGTTATGTCTTGTATGTATTTCATTGGTTGGAAATACCTATCATTGGAATTCATGGTACTTCTATTCCATATTTATGTACTTTATTTCACCACCCATGGTTCAAATTTCAAGTCTCCAGACCTTCCAAGTTCTCTCAATTGCAATTGTGATCTAGTTGCTCATTCTTCTCTTCCTACGGATCCATTCGCTCATGGAGACACCATACCTCTGATATTTTCTGCTGTGTATGACATATATTCTGCTATTTCAGAGCCTCATGATATTTTCTACATATTTATGAAGGTTCTTCACCAAATTGGGAGAAATATTCATGGTTTTATTCATGATATGGCAGCTACACATAATGCGGATTTTGTTGAATCTTTTGCTGTTATTTGGGAAAGAGTTTGCATAGATATATTTTCCATGGTTGATTATGCTATTAAATAAGAGTATTATGTAAGCAAAATACATTCTTATTATTCCCCTCCATCATCCAATTATGACCATCAAAGTGCCTCTCTACATGATCCTTTTTTATAGCACTTTGATGCATTAATGCATGATCTTGGCATCCACAGCATCTTCACCAAGTCCATCACCCAGAAGTTGTTCTTTCAGATAAGTCAAGTGAATAATAGGACCTGATGAAGACCCTTTGATCTCTTTCATATACATTTTTGAGGGGAGTTTTTTTCCCGTGAGGTTTTCCTCCTTACCTCGGTTACATGGATTAATAAAAATTGTTGTAAAAGGTGACTTGTGCCTTAGTTGCCAAGGCCTTAATAAATATTTTTTATTAATTGTACTAATTCTGGATTAAGCGGTCGTGTAGGAGTAGTAATAAATACTTATTGCATAGTTTTGACCTTAGTCTAACTTTATTTTCCCACATGCAATGATATCCTATGGTTTAGACTTAGGAGAACTAATTCTGCAATATATTTCATTATTTTGGCTGTTCACACCTACAACAACGCCCTAGTTTGGTCAACCTAGCCCATTTTCACCCTCATTAATGCATTGGGGCACTACCTCCTTGATTTGGTGGATCCATTTTTGACTAAGTGCGCTAGTGGTGTATCTGGCCTATTTTGGCTCTCCTAGGAGCATTTATTGCCACCTAAAGCCTCCCACTCACCTCTATCTTCTCACCCACGATTTTCTAGGACTCATTAATGACCCATCACACTTCCCCAATGTTCACACCTTGGTTTGGAGCTCCACTGGTCCACCTAGGGGGGATTGAGGTAATTTTTCACCATGACACATGTACAACTCCAATTGGCTGTCAAAGCCTCATGAATTTTTTCCAATGTAAATTATAAATGTATACTATAACATCTAAAATATGTATGATAATAATATGATCAATAATTAGCACCATTCACATGTGTTATTCGAGCTATTTTTTGTCTCTTTTGTTGTTCTCTTGTACATTTTTTCAAACAATTTGAGCGTGAATATTGTTCTAGCTCCTATATCTGATTGAGAATCAAATTCTCACATGGTATCAGAGCTGTTTGGAGCTGTAAAAAAATCTTGTGAGGTTTGAGTTGTTGTTTAGGGCATATTTCCAGAAAACTTGAGTGTTTGCTTTGCAGGTTCAACAGTATTTTTTGTCACAGGTTGCGCAAGAAGGATGGAGAAAACTTGAGCTCTTCTTACTCCATTCAATTATTTTGAGTGGAAGGCTGAGATGGTCATCCATTTGAGGTCCAAGGGCCTCTACCAGGTCACCATGGGAACTGAAAACAAACCAAATTCTGTTGTGGAGAAAGCTAAGTATTTTAATAGGCTATATGATGCCTTCAGTATGCTCTGCCTCAGCACTTCAAGAGAAATTATCTTTCATATCAAAATTCTTGGCACACCGAATGAATTTCGGGTCAAGTTTGAGTGACTATTTGGGAAGACAGATGAAATGAGAGGCCATCAGCTTGAGAATGAGCTAATCTCACTGAGCCCAACTCACTACAAGACATTTGAAGACTTCTTCACCAAGTTTAAAGCACTAGTACTTCAGCTAAAATAATGTGGCATAGAGAATAAATATGATCATCTTATCTTGTCCATCCTTTCTAAGTTGGGGTCGGAGTATTTTGTATATGTTTCAACATTTCACTCTAGCAAACTTACAACTAGAAATTGGAAGATGCATGCGCTAGTAGATTTCATGGAGTCTTTGACTCAAGAATAGGACAAGCTCATAAAAATGGGTACCATCATCAAATACAAGGATCAATCCCTTGCTGCTGGTGTATCAAATCAATCCCATATCAAGAAGAAATATTTGAAGCAAAAGGAGAAAGAGAAGAAGGAATCAAGTTCAGAAAGCTCTAGTTCTACTAATGGGCGCTCGAGATTTAGGAGGAGGAGAAACAAGAGAGAAATACCCACATGTGATTATTTAATAGGTTCACATATTGATAAATCTCACTTCAGAAATAATATTGACATCATGACCAAGCTCCTTGAGGAGAACCATATTGCTCTTCCAGAATTTTCAAAAAGATGGGAGCACAAGCAAGGAAATGGTAAGGCTGAGCACGCATTGGGTGCATGGGTAAAACCCAATTCTGTTTTATCTGGTTCTTATAGATCTGTTTCTGATTCACATTCTGATATATCATAACCTGAAACGTCCATCCCTTCCTTGATAAAATTCCCAGTTAGTTCATCAAAGCTTCCTCCCAAAACTAGTCATTTTTCACTAGATTTTGATGTGCCTTCTGAAAGACCTTTCCAAATCCTATCAGATATTTCCAAGTATGATTATTAAGATGATATAAAATCTGATATACATCCTATTACATTCATTGACTCATTTCCTAAACCATTTCATGACCCAAATACCAAACAACCCTCGAGTTCACTAGTTGGAAATTCAGAAAATTGCCTAGTTTCCAATGTTATGACTCTTGTATATGTTGTTGTTATGTCTTGTACGTATTTAATTGGTTGGAAATACATATAATTGGCCTTCACAGTACTTCTATTCCATATTTATGTACTTTCTTTCACCACATGGTTCAAATTTTAGGTCTCCAGACCTTCCAAGTTCTCTCAATTGCAATTGTGATCTAGCTGCTCATTCTTCTCTTCCTACGGATCCATTCACTCATGGAGACACCATACCTCTGATATTTTCTGCTGTGTATGACATATATTCTTATATTTCAGAGACTCATGAGCTTTTCTACATATTTATGAAGGTGCTTCACCAAATTGGGAGAAATATTCATGGTTTTATTCATGATATGGCAGCTACACATAATGCGGATTTTGTTGAATCTTTTGATGTTATTTGGGAAAGAGTTTGTAGAGATATATTTTCCATGGTTGATTATGCTATTAAATAATAGTATTATGTAATCAAAATACATTCTTATTATTCCCCTCCATCATCCAATTATGACCATCAAAGTGCCTCTCTACATGATCCTTTTTTATAGCACTTTGATGCATTGATGCATGATCTTGGCATCCACAGCATCTTCACGAAGTCCATCACCCAGAAGTTGTTCTTTCAGCTAAGTCAAGTGAATAATAGGACCTTATGAATACCCTTTGATCTCTTTCATATACATTTTTGAGGGGAGTTTTTTTCGCATGAGGTTTTCCTCCTTACCTCGGTTACATGGATTAATAAAAATTGTTGTAAAAGGTGACTTGTGCCTTAGTTGCCAAGGCCTTAATAAATATTTTTTATTAATTGTACTAATTTTGGATTAAGGGGTCATGTAGGAGTATAAATAAATACTTATTGCATAGTTTTGACCTTAGTCTAACTTTATTTTCCCACATGCAATGATATCCTATGGTTTAGACTTAGGAGAACTAATTCTGTAATATATTTGGTTATTTTGGCTGTTCACACCTACAACAACGCCCTAGTTTGGTCAACCTAGCCCATTTTCACCCTCATTAATGCATTGGGGAACTACCTCCTTGATTTGGTGGATCCATTTTTTACTAAGTGCGCTAGTGGTGTATCTGGCCTATTTTGGCTCTCCTAGGAGCATTTATTGCGACCTAGAGCCTCCCACTCTCCTCTATCTTCTCACCCATGATTTTCTAGGACTCATTAATGACCCATCACACTTCCCCAATGTTCACACCTTGGTTTGGAGCACCACTGGTCCACCTAGGGGGGATCGAGGTCATTTTTCACCATGACACATGTACAACTCCAATTGGCTGTCAAAGCCTCATGAATTTTTTCCAATGTAAAATATAAATGTATACTATAACATATAAAATATGTAGGATAATAATATGATCAATAATTATCACCATTCACATGTGTTATTCCAGCTATTTTTTGTCTCTTTTGTTGTTCTCTTGTACATTTTTTCAAACAATTTGAGCGTGAATATTGTTCTAGCTCCTATATCTGATTGAGAATCAAATTCTCACATGGTATCAGAGCTGTTTGGAGCTGTAAACAAATATTGTGAGGTTTGAGTTTTTGTTTAGGGCATATTTCCAGAAAACTTGAGTGTTTGCTTTGCAGGTTCAACAGTATTTTTTGTCACAGGTTACGCAAGAAGGATGGAGAAAACTCGAGCTCTTATTACTCCATTCAATTATTTTGAGTGGAAGGCTGAGATGGTCATCCATTTGAGGTCCAAGGGCCTCTACCAGGTCACCATGGGAACTGAAAACAAACCAAATTCTGTTGTGGAGAAAGCTAAGTATTTTAATAGGCTATATGATGCCTTCAGTATGCTCTGCCTTAGCACTTCAAGAGAAATTATCTTTCATATCGAAATTCTTGGCACACCGAATGAATTTTTGGTCACGTTTGAGTGACTATATGGGAAGACAGATGAAATGAGAGGCCATCAGCTTGAGAATGAGCTAATCTCACTGAGCCCAACTCACTACGAGACCTTTGAAGACTTCTTCACCAAGTTTAAAGCACTAGTACTTCAGCTAAAATAATGTGGCATAGAGAATAAATATGATCATCTTATCTTGTCCATCCTTTCTAAGTTTGGGTCGGAGTATTTTGTATATGTTTCAACATTTCACTCTAGCAAACTTACAACTAGAAATTGGAAGATGCATGCGCTAGTAGATTTCACGGAGTCTTTGACTCAAGAATAGGACAACCTCATAAAATTGGGTACCATCATCAAATACAAGGATCAATCCCTTGCTGCTGGTGTATCAAATCAATCCCATAGAAAGAATAAAAATTTAAAGCAAAAGGAGAAAGAGAAGAAGGAATCAAGTTCAGAAAGCTCTAGTTCTACTAATGGGCGCTCGAGATTCAGGAGGAGGAGAAACAAGAGAGAAATACCCACATGTGATTATTGCATAGGTTCACATATTGATAAATCTCACTTCAGAAATAATATGGACATCATGACCAAGCTCCTTGAGGAGAACCATATTGCTCTTCGAGAATTTTCAAAAAGATGGGAGCACAAGCAAGGAAATGGTAAGGCTGAGCACGCATTGGGTGCATGGGTAAAACCCAATTCTGTTTTATCTGGTTCTAATAGATCTGTTTCTGATTCACATTCTGATATATCATAACCTGAAACCTCCATCCCTTCCTTGATAAAATTCCCAGTTAGTTCATCAAAGCTTCCTCCCAAAACTAGTCATTTTTCAGTAGCTTTTGATGTGCCTTCTGAAAGACCTTTCCAAATCCTATCAGATATTTCCAAGTATGATTTTGAAGATGATATACAAGCTGATATACATCCTATTACATTCATTGACTCATTTCCTAAACCATTTCATGACCCAAATACCAAACAACCCTCGAGTTCACTAGTTGGAAATTCAGAAAATTGCCTAGTTTCCAATGTTATGACTCTTGTATATGTTGTTGTTATGTCTTGTATGTATTTCATTGGTTGGAAATACATATCATTGGCCTTCACGGTACTTCTATTCCATATTTATGTACTTTCTTTCACCACATGGTTCAAATTTTAGGTCTCCATACCTTCCAAGTTCTCTCAATTGCAATTGTGATCTAGTTGCTCATTCTTCTCTTCCTACGGATCCATTCGCTCATGGAGACACCATACCTATGATATTTTCTGCTGTGTATGACATATATTATGATATTTCATAGCCTCATGAGCTTTTCTACATATTTATTAAGGTGCTTCACCAAATTGGGAGAAATATTCATGGTTTTATTCATGATATGGCAGCTACACATAATGCGGATTTTGTTGAATCTTTTGATGTTATTTGGGAAAGAGTTTGCAGAGATATATTTTCCATGGTTGATTATGCTATTAAATAAGAGTATTATGTAAGCAAAATACATTCTTATTATTCCCCTCCATCATCCAATTATGACCATCAAAGTGCCTCTCTACATGATCCTTTTTTATAGCACTTTGATGCATTAATGCATGATCTTGGCATCCACAGCATCTTCACCAAGTCCATCACCAAGAAGTTGTTCTTTCAGATAAGTCAAGTGAATAATAGGACCTGATGAAGACCCTTTAATCTTTTTCATATACATTTTTGAGGGGAGTTTTTTTCCCATGAGGTTTTCCTCCTTACCTCGGTTACATGGATTAATAAAAATTGTTGTAAAAGGTGACTTGTGCCTTAGTTGCCAAGGCCTTAATAAATATTTTTTATTAATTGTACTAATTCTGGATTAAGCGGTCGTGTAGGAGTAGTAATAAATACTTATTGCATAGTTTTGACCTTAGTCTAACTTTATTTTCCCACATGCAATGATATCCTATGGTTTAGACTTAGGAGAACTAATTCTGCAATATATTTGGTTATTTTAGCTGTTCACACCTACAACAACGCCCTATTTTGGTCAACCTAGCCCATTTTCACCCTCATTAATGCATTGGGGCACTACCTCCTTGATTTGGTGGATCCATTTTTGACTAAGTGCGCTAGTGGTGTATCTAGCCTATTTTGGCTCTCCTAGGAGCATTTATTGCCACCTAGAGCCTCCCACTCACCTCTATATTCTCACCCACGATTTTCAAGGACTCATTAACGACCCATCACACTTCCCCAATGTTCACACCTTGGGTTGGAGCTCCACTAGTCCACCTAGGGGGGATTGAGGTCATTTTTCCCCATGACACATGTACAACTCCAATTGCCTGTCAAAGCCTCATGAAATTTTTCCAATGTAAATTATAAATGTATACTATAAAATCTGCAATATGTATGATAATAATATGATCAATAATTAGCACCATTCACATGTGTTATTTCAGCTTTTTTTTTCTCTTTTGTTGTTCTCTTGTACATTTTTTCAAACAATTTGAGTGTGAATATTGGTCTAGATCCTATATCTGATTGAGAATCAAATTCTCACATGGTATCAGAGCTATTTGGAGCTGCAAACAAATCTTGTGAGGTTTGAGTTGTTGTTTAGGGCATATTTCCAGAAAACTTGAGTGTTTGCTTTGCAGGTTCAACAGTGTTTTTTGTCACAGGTTGTGCAAGAAGGATGGAGAAAACTTGAGCTCTTCTTACTCCATTCAATTATTTTGAGTGGAAGGTTGAGATGGTCATCCATTTGAGGTCCAAGGGCCTCTACCAGGTCACCATGGGAACTGAAAACAAACCAAATCCTGTTGTGGAGAAAGCTAAGTATTTTAATAGGCTATATGATGCCTTCAGTACGCTCTACCTCAGCACTTCAAGAGAAATTATCTTTCATATCGAAATTCTTGGCACACCGAATGAATTTTGGGTCAAGTTTGAGTGACTATTTGGGAAGGCAGATGAAATGAGAGGCCATCAGCTTGAGAATGAGCTAATCTCACTGAGCCCAACTCACTACGAGACCTTTGAAGACTTCTTCACCAAGTTTAAAGCACTAGTACTTCAGCTAAAATAATGTGGCATAGAGAATAAATATGATCATCTTATCTTGTCCATCCTTTCTAAGTTGGGGTCGGAGTATTTTGTATATGTTTCAACATTTCACTCTAGCAAACTTACAACTAGAAATTGGAAGATGCATGCGCTAGTAGATTTCATGGAGTCTTTGACTCAAGAATAGGACAAGCTCATAAAAATGGGTACCATCATCAAATACAAGGATCAATCCCTTGCTGCTGGTGTATCAAATCAATCCCATAGCAAGAAGAAATATTTGAAGCAAAAGGAGAAAGAGAAGAAGGAATCAAGTTCAGAAAGCTCTAGTTCTACTAATGGGCGCTCGAGATTCAGGAGGAGGAGAAATAAGAGAGAAATACCCACATGTGATTATTGAATAGGTTCACATATTGATAAATCTCACTTCAGAAATAATATGGACATCATGACCAAGCTCCTTGAGGAGAACCATATTGCTCTTCGAGAATTTTCAAAAAGATGGGAGCACAAGCAAGGAAATGGTAAGGCTGAGCACGCATTGGGTGCATGGGTAAAACCCAATTCTGTTTTATCTGGTTCTGATATATCTATTTCTGATTCACATTCTGATATATCATAACCTGAAACCTCCATCCCTTCCTTGATAAAATTCCCAGTTAGTTCATCAAAGCTTCCTCCCAAAACTAGTCATTTTTCAGTAGCTTTTGATGTGCCTTCTGAAAGACCTTTCCAAATCCAATCAGATATTTCCAAGTATGATTCTGAAGATTATATAAAAGCTGATATACATCCTATTACATTCATTGACTCATTTCCTAAACCATTTCATGACCAAAATACCAAACAACCCTCGAGTTCACTAGTTGGAAATTCAGAAAATTGCCTATTTTCCAATGTTATGACTCTTGTATATGTTGTTGTTATGTCTTGTATGTATTTCATTGGTTGGAAATACATATTTTTGGCCTTAATGGTACTTCTATTCCATATTTATGTACTTTCTTTCACCACCCATGGTTCAAATTTCAAGTCTCCAGACCTTCCAAGTTCTCTCAATTGCAATTGTGATCTAGTTGCTCATTCTTCTCTTCCTACGGATCCATTCGCTCATGGAGACACCATACCTCTGATATTTTCTGCTGTGTATGACATATATTCTGATATTTCATAGCCTCATGAGCTTTTCTACATATTTATGAAGGTGTTTCACCAAATTGGGAGAAATATTCATGGTTTTATTCATGATATGGCAGCTACACATAATGCGGATTTTGTTGAATCTTTTGATGTTATTTGGGAAAGAGTGTGCAGAGATATATTTTCCATGGTTGATTATGCTATTAAATAAGAGTATTCTGTAAGAAAAATACATTCTTATTATCCCCCTCCATCATCCAATTATGACCATCAAAGTGCCTCTCTACATGATCCTTTTTTATAGCACTTTGATGCATTGATGCATGATCTTGGCATCCACAGCATCTTCACCAAGTCCATCACCCAGAATTTGTTCTTTCAGCTAAGTCAAGTGAATAATAGGACCTGATGAAGACCCTTTGATCTCTTTCATATACATTTTTGAGGGGATTTTTTTTCCCATGAGGTTTTCCTCCTTACCTTGGTTACATGGATTAATAAAAATTGTTGTAAAAGGTGACTTGTGCCTTAGTTGCCAAGGCCTTAATAAATATTTTTTATTAATTGTACTATTTCTGGATTAAGGGGTCGTGTAGGAGTAGTAATAAATACTTATTGCATAGTTTTGACCTTAGTCTAACTTTATTTTCCCACATGCAATGATATCCTATGGTTTAGACTTGGGAGAACTAATTCTGCAATATATTTGGTTATTTTGGCTGTTCACACCTGCAACAACGCCCTATTTTGGTCAACCTAGCCCATTTTCACCCTCATTAATGCATTGGGGCACTACCTCCTTGATTTGGTGGATCCATTTTTGACTAAGTGCGCTAGTGGTGTATCTGGCCTATTTTGGCTCTCCTAGGAGCATTTATTGCCACCTAGAGCCTCCCACTCACCTCTATATTCTCACCCATGATTTTCTAGGACTCATTAATGACCCATCACACTTCCTCAATGTTCACACCTTGGTTTGGAGCTCCACTGGTCCACCTAGGGGGGATTGAGGTCATTTTTCACCATGACACATGTAGAACTCCAATTGGCTTCCAAAGCCTCATGAATTTTGTCCAATGTATTATAAATGTATACTATAACATCTACAAGATGTATGATAATAATATGATCAGTAATTAGCACCATTCACATGTGTTATTCCAACTATTTTTTGTCTCTTTTGCTGTTCTTTTGTACATTTTTTCAAACACTTCGAGTGTGAATATTGTTCTAGCTCCTAGATATTATTGAGAAGCAAATTCTCACACACAAAAATGGGTTAACCCAAGGTCATCGTGTATTGACCATACAAGCATTGCATGGAATTGAAATTGCCTTTGTCATGTTGCTCTAGATACGTCATACATACTGATGCCATTCCAGAACTTCTATAGCTCGTCTATAAGAGGTTCGATATATACATTCATATCTTTGAATTGGAATTTACCTCATTGATTTGAAGTACATATAAAATATATAATTATTAGAACCATTAAGATATATAAACCTTGCACAACAATAAAATAAAAAATGTATATGTATGACATTAGGAAACAAAATATGACAAATGAGATGCCACAACTACATTAAAAATAAAACAGTTGTAGACACAATCTACCTGTAACAATCATCGACAACAATATGTGCTCCCTCTTTATTGACAACCATGGAGGAATGTTATTTTTGATAACCAAAATAGGCCAAACCGTGTAAATGGATCTCATCTGTGCAAATGGATTAACACCATCTGCTGCCAAAGAAATCCTATGATTACAGGGTTCTTCTTTAAAGTGAGGCCAGTTTTCCTCCATATCTCTAAATGCAGAACCATCTGCAGGAATTCGAATAACATCATCTTGACTTTTTTTCCTTGCATGGTAATCCATAAATTGTGTTGTGTTATTGCACATGAACAGTCGTTGCAAATGTGGAATGATGGGAATATAACGAAGAACCTTGTGAGGCACCTTTTTTGTTACTTGATCTGTTTGATATCTAGTTATATGACATTCTGGACATTCTATTGCAAATTCATGTTGATTATAATATATAACATGGTCATCGAATCATGAATGAATTGCTTCATAATTCATTCCAATCTCTTTCATGATGGAAGATAAATATCGAAATGTACGAGGTAAAATATTTGATGGTGGTAACAAAAATTCAGCTATCAAGCTACATCAAATTAAAATGAAAATAGAGTTAATATAATATATAAATAATATTAACGAAACACATTTCATCTGTATTAATTTGAATTATGAATTAACAATACAATTATTAGAGAAATAAATATAATCTTTATAACGATCATATATATGTGATGGATTATTTTAAATACCTTAACATCCGTGTGATTGATATGTTTGAAATACCATTCATAACCTTCAAGTTCATTATCAACAATATAGAAGAGAGAAGATTTGTTTTGGAGCCTTCATAAAGGGGTTTGTATGCCTTCTCAAGAAGAGGTATATTGTGAACATCATCAAATTCATCAATATTTTCATGATCATCGTCATCATCATCATCCATTCTAACATTAAATGAATTATGGATCAATTTATTTGTACCATCATTTTCAACTACATTATCAATATGATCATCTTCTTCAATAGGATTATTAACTTGTTCTCCATTAAGCATAGCTCCATGTTCCTCCAGTACTTGTTCTGAAATAACTTCCTCTAGACGATATGTCGTAGGTTGTCTTTGCTTTATAATTACATGAAGACATCAATATATATAATTTAATATAGGAAATATTCAAATAATACATACATTTAACAAAGCAAAAAATATAATAAAAAATTATAATGCTAAACTTACAAATGGACGAAATTCATTCCCCCCCTCAACGTGTCAATGTTCCCTACAATGTTTTGTGGTTGTTCTGATCAATATTCTTCTCCTCTTAAATCCCCTACATTGACTACATGGACAATAACATTTCCCATCACCCCTTCTTTTCGCTGCATCCCACAGTATAGCAAGCAATTGTCGATTTTGTTCTTTTGGATCAAGAATATTTGAATTTGACATTTTGTCACAAAAAGCTTGAATGAAGACTATCGACAACCTTAAAAAATCAAGCTCCACACATCACTATTTCTGCAAACAATGTTTTGTCGAAGAATAAAATAATTTCCACAAACCGGATGTCGATAAAATGATGTCCACAAGCAGTCCGTCGAGAAATAAAATAATAATGCAAACCATCCGTCGAAGAATAAAACAATTCCTCAGATTGTTCGTCGAGGAATAAACTAATTTCCACCAACCGTTCGTCTCTTTTATAGCAAACATGTTAGAATGTTTATGTAATTTATATATTTTCAAATTCAATAGTTGTCGAATAACCGACGATATTAACTTACTTACCATTTAAAAAGGCCTACTTACCATTGCAAAAAAAAATGGAAATTGTGTTGCCAATCCGACGAAATTTCATCGCATATATGACGACAGTGTGGACGGAAATCCGATGACTTTGGAATCGAAAATCTGACATCCTTCACGTCGAATATCAGACAAACTATAGTCAAAATTTCGATAGTAGAAATAAACGTCGAAAATTCAACAACCGTTTCTACAATTTAAAAAGCAAATTAATCAAAATTCAACATATCAAAATGAAATATGACAAAACAATACTTTTCGTCAGATGTCATCGGATTTTGGGTTGAAATCTTGTTGTGTCCTACATGAATAAGATAAGCTAGTAAGTCATCCCCTTGAGTGATCATTCGAAAAGGGACATTAAAACTTTGGGAGTACAGCATAAGTCAAATAGTTTAAGCTTTTCCATAATTATCTTTTCCATGACATTTATGATAATGCCAAAGACAATCAAGGTGTTGGAAATAAGGATTTTGTTGATGTATGCATCAACTATGGGGTTTTCTCAGTTAACATATTTAGTCATGAATACCATTTTTATCATTAGATCAGCTAACTACACAATAAATTTAATAGTTTATGAGTCTCTCATTTTCCTATCATGCTAATTCAAACATAGTTCTCTAACAAATTTGGCATAAAAAAGGGATATCTTTTATTTTTGTAACAATGGAATATTTACACTCGCAATACCAAGAAGTTCCCTAAGAAATCAAATTCAGGTTATGTAGGAGGTCTATCTAAATGTATCCTCTCTTGGTAGGGAGGAATTCGTGCAAGCCACCTTGACTATGATTGTTCAATTTTTTTTGGAGTAGTTGTGGTTTTATGGATGGGTGATCAACATAGTGATATTGTGCATAATGTTTTTCTATAGGGTTGTGAAAATCCTCGTCGTCATGTTATATGATAGTTGGAGGAGATTAATTATAAATAATTTCCCATGATCATAAGTGGATGTCTTGATAGTCCACATGGAAATAAAGAATGTTGGGTAACTAAGAAACTTAACATTTTAAGTGAGCTAAGCTACTTTATTATTCGGGATAATAGTGGGATATGCAAGAAGTTGAGGTCTAGGAGGAGGATTATTTGTAGGAAACTATAATTGTTGTTGTTGGGTTAATTTCAATTAAGACTGTGGAAATTGATATTGTTGTGGGAATTGTGGAAATTTAGATTGTTGTGGGAATTGTGGAGCTAGTTGTGGTTGATTTCCAAAAGAAGGATTATGTCATACTTTCCTCCATAAGTGTTTATGGGTTTTCTTGGATGCAAAATTCTACCAAGGCATGGCAGGATATCAATTATAATGGGGATGCTACAAATTTTGTTGGTTAGCCCAAAAATTATTATAAAATTGACAAGAATTTTGAGCCATACTTGGTGGTCAAGGTTGCCATGGTCATTTCTAAGAAACAAAAAAAAAATTATGTTTCCTCATTTGCACCTCAATAGATTACTTGCAATCCTGGAAACAAGGGACATATATTAGTTGTGTGATGTTGTTCACGAATTCCACATGTTTCAACATTCGTCAAGCGTAGTCCTTCACAAGAATTTGTTTCTACATTTAGAACAAAATATTGCTAGTGATCATTTGACTTCGTCCTAATTCCTCTTGGATTGTAATGTGAATAGATGTGAACTCAAAGAGATGAGAATATCAGTATCAAAGTCCTCCAAAATTTACCAATCACAGGCCCTGTAAAACCTCCCCCATAAGATTTTGTAATTCTAGAAATGATATCTTTGGGGCCCTTTCCATGTTTCAATTTTACCCTCAAATAGTGTTTGCATAATTTACAAATTTATTTGTATATTAGTTGAGAAATCTCTCCAAATCCCATTAAGTTTAAGAGGTCAATGCATCTATCTCTAATTCCTCTTAACATAATAATTCCTCTTGACATGATAATTCTTGTTAACTTAATAATTTGCAAGGGTTTCTTTATCCAACATAATCTTCTAGGATCTCATCCTCCTTTTGAGTCATTTTGAATATTTCTTCTCGAATATATATATCCTTACAATAATTATGTTATTTCTTCAAAAAATATGGTTTTGTGTCACACCAAGTGAGAATAGTGTTTTCTCATAATCCCATAAACCAACGGAGCATTGCATTCCTCAATGTAGTAAGTAGGGAAAATTTTTAATTATTAAGCATCACTAACACATCCATAACTCCTGCAAAGGTTATAAAACTCAAACAAAAATGTATCAAGGTCTTCATTGGCAAGGCCACTAAATTTTTTTAGAGTTTATGGATTAATGTTCTTCATCTATTTTAGGCCTCTTGAATCTCTGATAGGAAACTCAAAGTTGATAGGCTCCTTTTTATTGTAACTTGTTTCTTTTTATTCCACCTTGTTGTGGAGAACATGGTAAAAGTATAGCTTGTGTTGTGCTGCAAAAACATTTGAGAAGGAATATTTCCCTAATATATATAGTTTTTAGACTGGATTCTCCTTAAATTCAATATTAAGATGTCCAATTATTAATTATGTAATTGTTGGTTATGTAGTGGGATGGTAAAGCTCTAAATTTGTTGTTGAATCAAATCCTTAAGTAAATTATATGGTAGAACTTATTGTAGGATCCTTCTTATAGCCTATTTGAGAGTTGTTTGTTATCCATGAATTTTATCCTTCTTTAGATTTCCATGCAAGATGGTTAACATCTTGGGTCATTCTTACAATACCACAAAAGTGTACAAAGATTGACACCATGATTATGAAGCAGACTATTGAGTACGTACTTTGGAAGTACCTGGTAGACAAGAAACCACTGAGGGTAGTTATTGTCTATAGACTGATTCATATGGTGTCACTTTTGTATTCTTGTGATAAGTGGTATTATTCCACCAATATGCCAAAGGTAACTATTGTTCCCACTGATACTAATTTTCGGTGCAAAATATCTCAAATAGGTTTCAAAACATTTGTTGATGACTTATGTCTAGTTGTATGTTTGAGGATGATACGAGATTCTCATTTGCAACTCGTTGCCCTGTAGTTTAAATATTTATTTCTAAAAAAAATTGGTGAATGTGGGATCATGATCTAACACAATGGAGGTAGGCATTCCATGGAATTTGAAAACCTGATCTAAAAAAATTGGGCAATTGTTTCCAGGGTAAATGGGTATTGGGGAGCACAAAAATGAGCATATTTGGAAGGTCGATCAAATACCAACATGATGGCTTATTTGTTACCTCCTTTTGTAATACCAACTATAAAATCCATGTAAATGTATGTCCAAATAGTGGTTTGGATTGGTAATGGTTTTGATGCCCTAGGATTCTTTATTGACTCACCCTTGTTCCTTTGGAAAGTGCCACATTCGGCTACAAAGGTAAGGATGCCCTTTTTCATCCCTTCACATAAGAAGGAGCACCTGAAATGTGCAAAAGTTTTATGGATGTCTGAGTAACTACAAGAGGATATGAATGCAACTCTATCAATATCATTTGTTTTAAGGTAGAGTTAGGTACTAGAAAAATATTACCTTTATATCTCAATATATCTTGCTTCCAAGTGTAACCCTTGGGAGGGTTTGGATTATCCTAGAGGTGCTTGATGAGATGAGATGTAGCAACATTTGGAGCCATTCTTTTCACACTTCCTCTAACCATTCAGGTCCTGGAGATAATAAGGAAAAGAGTGATCCCTCTTCCTCATGTTTCCTTGACAAGGCATATTCCACAACATTGTAATTTCCCTTTTTGTAGATGATCTCATAATCATAGCCAAGAATTTTGGTGACCAATTTCTGTTGTTACGAGAATGTTAACCTTTGCTCCAAAAATTACTTTAGGCTGTGGTGATCCATTTTGATCTAAAAGCATTTATTTATGAGATACACTCACCTTGTGTCAATTGCATGCAACATATGGCCATCATCTCTTCCTCATAGGTGGAATTCCCCAAGTTCTTGCCACACAACTACTTACTTGTGAATGCTAAGGGCATTCCTTCTTGCATTAAAATTTCACCCAAGAATTTTATGGAGGCATCACATTCCAATCCAAAAGTCTTAGTAAAATAAGGAACAACTAAGATTGGTGTGGTGCGCATGGCTTGATTTAGAACCAAGAATGCTTGTTCTATCACTTCGTTCCATGTAAGGGAATTTTTATTGAGTAGGGTTATCAACGGGGATTCAATCTTACCATATGTTTCACAAACGTTTTAAAGTTTCCCATAATACCTACAAACTCATGTAAACTCTTTAATTTTTTAGGTCGAGGCCATTTTTGCATTGCTGCAATATTCTCGAGGTCCAATCTCACCCATTCTTGTCTAACAATGTGACCCAAGTTTTCAATCCCTGACACTCCAAAATCAAATTTGGAGCATTTGATGAAAAATTGATGGTCCCGAAGGAGTTGAAAGGCTTTATCAACATGTTGTATATGGGCATCCCAAATTTTACTGTAAATAAAAAAGTCATCAAAGAAAACCAACACAAAATCATGAAAATATGGCCTCAACATTTTATTCCCAAAGATTTGAAAAGTAGAGGGGGCATTGCAAAGTCCAAATGGAAATACCAAGAGCTCATAAAGGTATTCATGTGTCTAGAAAGCTATATTTGGAATATCATCCTCTTTCATCCCGATTTGGTGGTATCCTAAATGAAGGTCGAGTTCGGTGAAAATTTTATCCCCATGGAGCTCATTCAAAATATCATCGATGACTAGGATGGAAAATGTATCTTTTATGGTCAACTTATTGAGGGCATTAAAAATCATGACACATGGACCAAGAACCTTCTTTCTTTAAAACAATGACCACTAGGGATGAATATGGGCTAGTGTTGGGACTTATGACTCTTGCCTCTAGTAGCTCATGGACTATTTTTTCAATTTCATTATTTTGTGCAAATGGATTCCTATATGGTTGTGCATTTGGTGGTTGATTTCTCATAATCAAGGGAATAACATGAGCATGCTCTCCTGTATATGGGGTTAAACTCTTTATATTTTCAAATACCTATTGATGTTTATCCAAAACCCTCTATGATTCAGGATGGATATTAGGTTTTGTGTTACCCATAGCTTGTATAGGATGGAAGTGAGAAATAATTCCAAAGTGACCTTTCTTCAATAATTTTTTCCATTTAATGAGTGTTAACAAAAAACTAGTCGATAGGGGTTCTCTCTCTGTCGACACCCAAACCACTGTGATCCCCCTGAGCACTGTCCCAGACAGGTTTTACCCCGTCTAGAAACACCTATAGAGCAGATGAAGTATCGCCCGAGATGTTCGAGGGAGAGATGACGAAACCAAGTTTCTGCAGTATGAACAAGGACCATGAGTCTACTTATTGACTTAACGCAGCATTATTAAACAAATCTAATCATTCAGGTTATGTATTAACATAATCATGTCATCATTCAATAGATCACATTAACATAACTAAATCCCGACAAAACATCGATGCGCAAATAGATCTAGCAATACATCATCATTTAAAGCAGGGAAACATTGCATCATTCACAAATCTGTATCACTAATACACATTTCATTCACATTTGGATCACAGAAGATGGGAAAACAGGAAAATAGAAAAAGACACAATGATTCTACTTAATCTCTGTCATGTCATATTAACCTTCGCAACGGAACATAGATTCTCGAAAACAGTTCTTCGGCGCACTTGCACATATCAACACTCACAATCTTAGATCTCTGGAGTTTATCAAAACTCAGTCCAAGAAGCCAATCGAAGAAGACTTAACACTTGAAATTCTACATCTACTTATAGGCTTGCACCATTACAGTGGTGGTCCACTTAACCAACTTCCTAACTACTTCTTAATAGGATCTACAAAATAATGACCACAATCCACATAATGCAATCCAAAACTATAAAATATGACCAAAGTGCATAAAATATTGTGATTCTGACTTGCACGCCATTTTCCACCTTGCACGGCATCTTTGACCTTGTGGAGCATCTGCGATGCTATATAGATAACTTACCCCAAAACGACCTGTCAACAGGCCCCCAACACAATCTTTTCGCTCACCCTCGAGCCACATCAGGTGCACAGGGAGTATTCACTAATCTTTTGCTTGAAGTCCTCGTACTGTTGGATGATCTCCTTGACCTTCTATTTTATTTTCACAGCAGTCTCCCATATTTTTATCAAATCATGTTGTAATCGATGCTTAACAATCTTGGCAGTAACATCATTTTTTCCCTCCTGAACTACCTATAGCACAGAAATTGCCTTAACTGAAATATGAGCTCCAATGTCTTGGAACTCATCCAACTATGTGATGCGCCTCTACTGGCACTCCATTTCTTTTACAATGGGATGTTGGATATCCTTCAACTCCGTAGAATTTGTGATCTGAAGGGTTGGTGGTACTGCTCTAAGCGACGTCTTCAATATTTCCAATTGCCCCTCGACCTCCTGCAACTACTTGGTCAATTGCTCCAATTGCTCGTCCTGGATTACACTGCCCCAAAATTATGTAGTCGTGTCAGTTACATTTTTGGCTTCTTGTTCCATCTCCTCCAGCTACGTTGCTAATTCCTCCATGGAATTTTTCCTCTCTGCTACTTATTTTGGTGGTGTGTCTGGATGTACTAGGTCCTGCAAGTCCGCATTGTCACGCTGTAATTGGGAAATGATAGCCCCAAGCCACTTTGATTTCGCAACCACATATAGATCTGTCGTGCTCTCCAATATGTGCTAACAAGAATCATAAATTGCCTCTTCCAAATGCACTCTGTTGTCCCAGATATGTGCTTTATCGACTACCATTCAATAATGCTCCTTATTTAGCTCCTCAACTGACTTGGCATTCTCCGTGATTAGCCGCTCTTTTTTCGTTTGCAACACCTCAATTTATTTCCATGCTTCCACCTCTTTCTCCTACGATCTCAAGAATTGACCACTGATACTTTGTTCCCTGTATGCAAACTCCTAATTGGAAAGCCTCTTCATATGTACTAATGTCTACGTGGACAACACATTGATGTCTATGGAAAAATCTTGTAATTGCTGCACAAAGGAATTGAGATCCTCATTGTTGGTCTTGATCGCATGCGGTGGAATTTGCACATTCTTGATCTATGTCCCAATGTTGATCAAGCCAAGGTTTTTCACAGTTTCTGCCTTCGGTGCCTTCTTCAATACTACATCAACTAATGATTCAAGGTGAGTTTTTACCTCACCAAATCCATCTGGCATTTTTTTCTTCATCTACTCAACTGCTACATCCATTGCAGTTGTGATGGTCGCAATGAGATGGTTCTGTTGTGCCTCAATCATTGGGGTTGCACTACTTGTCACACCCTACTCTTGTTGCTTCTTCATTCTTAATTCTTCAAACACTTGCTCTGCTTCTGAGTTAGTGGGGGTCTGTGACGACGCTCCATCTAAATCACGGTTTCTATGTTGGTCAGGATTAGGTATAGGATCAACTAGTGCATCCATTGGTGGACCCACGATTAGCCTCTCGGCAACGAAACCATTTGTTGACATAAAAACAGTAAAAAACAGTTCACTCTCTATTAACACCCAAACCACCACAATCTCCTTGAGTATCCTGCTATTATTGATTCTTCGTTCTTGATTCTTCAAACACTTGCTCTGATTCTAAGTTAGTGGGGGTCTGTGATGATGCTCCATCTGAATCATGGTTTCTTTGTTGGTTAGGATTAGGTATAGGATCAAATAGTGCATCCACTCATGGACCCATGATCAGCCTCTCGGAAACGGAACCATTTGTTGAAACAAAAATATTTGACAAGGGTTCACTCTCTGTTGACACCCAAACCACCGCAATCTCCCTAAGTACCGACCCAAACATGTTTTACCCAATTTTCATGTACCCATACCCCATTATCATGCGGAATTAAAATTTTTATCTAGAACCTTTACTGTTCATCGAAACATAGGGCATGGTCACGAACCACTTCTCGACATTTCCAATACTGTCACGCTCCCTCCCATCTTCCATTGATTAGTCTGACGATCTGCAAGGAAATATCTCAGAGGAGATCGAACGACGGGGAGAAAATAGCGACAGATATCAACGATCACAAACAGTCCCGCAACTAGAACCAAATCGACGGCTCAGAATCCACCTGTAAAAATAAACAGTGCAGAAAGCCCGAGGTGCGGGATCGAAAAGTTATGAAAATTGCAATCTCACTTCCTGCATCCTGCATCGAAAATAGATCAATGGCAGAAAATCATCCCGCAAGAATCGATGATGTGAAAAACTTGAGTTGCGGGATTGGGAATATGGAAGTCACGATACCGCGATCCCGCATCCCACATCGAAAATGATCGTTGCAGAACAAAACTACAGAAAGTTGTAATTCACAAAAATGCATCTCTGCATCCCGCATCCCACAAGTTGTGTAAAGGGATTTACGGAGGTCCAAATATGCCAAAGGGTATCTTCTACATCCCTCATCCCGACAGTGGAATGAACCACTGCGGAAGAAGGTTTCTGTTCAAGTTTCGACCTGTTAATCGAAGTCTTTGAATAGACTTAGCCATCCATGCCAACATCAATCCGTCATTCTAACCCTGCAACTTAGCTTAACAATGCATTGAAGGAAAATATACATAGATTCCTATAATTGCAGTTATTCAAAGGAACAATTCATCAATTCAACACATCCATGTATTCATCACATTCCATCAAGCAATTACAATGCCAGAAATACAATTGTAGAGATTAACATGGACAAGAACACTTATCTTGAGAATAAATTATCCCACAACCATCTATGTCGTTGCAACGTTCCACCCAACCATAGGCCAGTGCGCTCATCAATCTCTCTGCAACACTACCACCCGAGATGGGAATGATTTCTTCAAGGAATAAGGGAACACTAGCAGACTCATACATAGCCAAGGGTGAAACAAAACTCATCCAATCCAATGCAGTTGCATTTATCAGGATGAAAGGGAAAACAAACCAACATATGGGTTTCACAGGCCACTCAACCAATCCATCTCATAGTTGGGGTTCACAGGTTGATCATAGTCAAGCCAATCATTCACCTTAAGGACCAATCAAGCCAACAGATGGGTTTATCATACTACACAGATTCAAGCCATCTCACTGTTGGGTTTATTAGACTATGCAACTAAAGGTTATTACAAGTTCAAACTCAACAAGACATAGCCAAGCCAATAGATGGGTTTATCAAGCTACCATCTAAGCCATATTTCCAGTTGGGTTTATTAGGATTCTAAGGAAATGGGCAGGAATAATTTCTAAGCTAGTGATATCATCTACAGATCTAAGAACACCTTCACAATACCTATATGGCCTAGCTTCCCCACTGCCTACACACCCAACATAAGGAACTATCCCCTTCTATGATCCACAGTCCCTCAGGCTACACCTTCCCTTCCAGTGCTCTTCAGGATGTGCATAGTAGGTTCACCATCCACTCTTATCTTATTGTGAGTTTCCACACCAGTTTTATTAAGCACATTCTACGTCTCTCCCATTCCTAAGTCTTGTAGATGGTCCAAACCCAAACCAGGGTGCACAATAAAACAACCACAGGGAGACTCCACAACATAGGCTTTACTCTGGAACAGGAGTAACGGGGTCTCATACACTTTGTAGTTCAAGATAATGTTGCAACATAGCAATCATAGTCTCATCAAGGGAAAAAACTCACTGAACACGAAGGATACACACACAGAATAACTCAACTTCCCTAGAGCTTCCACCCGAAATGGAGAATAATGATGGTGAATGAGCTAGTTGTCCTGCAGCTCCCAAGTTGTGAGAGTAAAAATGAAAACGTGAATGTGTGAGTCAAACTGTCTTATGATTGTGGTGTTTTCTTGTCCATGCAAGCAAAACATGACATTTGAAACTAGGTTCTCTGCCCAATTCAAATTTCCCATACTCTTCCCCTTCCCTACAATAACTACCTCAACCAAATTCTGGCAGAAATAAATGATTGGGAAGAAAGACAAGAAAGAGTATAGTTGACAGTTTTGATGGGTTGTCCCCATGACACATGGATTTTCCCAAACTGGCTCAAGGTTAACATTCCCACCCCCTTATCCTTAGGACAATCATGCCCCCATCTCATTTTTCGTTGCATTAACATAGCTGCCTGTGGTTTTTTCATTAATTTGCATATTTACATGATGTTTATAAACATGCTTGACTTAGCACAAAAACCATAGGCATCAACCATGATCACCAATATTCCAAACGTTAATCAATGACAGGACCTTGGCCTTGAGCTCCTTGTCATGATCCCATATAATATTTACATCATATACATTAATGTAACGTGGTCAAAAATGGGGTGTTACATTCCCCTCCCCCTTCAATAGCACTGTCCTCAGTGCTTTACAAAATTGAACAAAAATGTTACACTGGTACCGCCCTCAGTGCTCCGCAGATTCGAACAAAAATGGATGTGCCAATTGCATGGCATCCTCCAGCTCCCATGTAGCCTCTTCAAGACCGTAGTGCTCCCATTACACCTTTACCTATCCTATGGCTCGATTCCGGAGCATGGTGACCTTCCTGTCAAGGATGCACACTGGCTCGATTCGAAACTCTCCCTCGGGTTCCACCTTAATCAAATCCCAATTTATCACATGGTTAGGTTCATGTATATATTCCTTAAGAAAGGATACATGAAAAACATTATGATCTCTAGTGCTAGCAGGAAATGCAATTCTATATGCAACTAGCCCTATTCTTTCAAGCACTTCAAATGGCCCACAATATCTAGGTGATAGCTTGGCATAACTTCCAAGCTTCAAGGAACTCTTCTTTTCCCTCACTCTGAGGTAAACATGATCCCCAATACTAAACTCATTGTTCACCTTATGCTGATCAACATAGCTTTTTTGCTTGTCATGGGCTACTTTCAGATTCTGCCTGATCTTTACAACCTCCTGCTCCATCTCCTTGTGCAATTCTGGACCAATCACAACTATGTTCATGGGATTATCCCAAGTCACTAATGTCCTACACCTTCGGCCATACAAAGCTTCATATGGACTCATCCCCATGGATGCTTGCTGTCCATTTTTATAAGCAAACTCTACCAAGTGTAAATAATCTTCCCACTTGGTTGGTTTGTCCATCACATACATGCAAAGCATGTCTTCAAGCACTTGCTTAACTCTCTTTGTCTGACCATCAGTCTGAGGATGGTAGGTAGTGCTGAAGTTTAGCTTTGTACCCAAATTTGCAAACAATCCCTTCCAAAAATTGGAAGTGAAATTGACATCTCTGTCAGAGACTATTGCCTTAGGTAATCCATGCAATTTGAAAATATCCTTCATGAAGATATTTGCAATGTCATCAGTCTTATGCGTATACTTAACCAGTATAAAACGTGTTGCCTCTGTCAACTTGTCCACCACAACCATGATGGAATCATGTTGTTTCCAAGTCATTGGAAATCCTGTAATAAAATCCATGGAAATAACTTCCCATTTCCATTTCGGAACTGGAAAAGTATGCAACAAACATGCTGAGTGTTGATGCTTAACCTTCACTTACTGACCTTTCATACACCTGGAAATGTACTCAGCCATATCCTTTCTCATTCCTGGCCAAAAGTACTACTTTCTAGTTGTATCAATTGTCTTCTGATATCCTGGGTGACCAAAATATGGAGCTTGATGGATCTCATCCATAACCATTCTCCTCAAATCTGCTACATTTGGAACGTAAATTTTGTTCTTATAAGTAAGAAGTCCATATTATTCCAATTTATATCCCTCATACCTCTTTTCAAGGGTTTGTTGCTGCAATTTGTCTTTGACCTGCACATACAATTCATCTTCAGCAACATGATTAGCAATCTGCTTCCTCAACTCTGATTGGAAAATACTAACAGATGCCACATGCATTTCCTGCACCTTCCTGCTGAGCGCAACAGCTACCTTATTATCTTTTCCTTTTATGTGTTTGATCTCAAAATAAAACTCACATAAAAACTCCAGCCATCTAGCTTTCCTAGCATTCAGAGTAGACTGATCAAACAAATACTTCAGACCACAATGGTCTGTCCTTAGCTCAAATCTTCTTCCCATCAAGTAATGCCTCCATATCCTGAGAGCATGTACTATGGCTGCAAGTTCCAAATCATGGTATCATAGTTCTTCTCATGTTCCTTCAAATTTCTGGACTCATCACATATCACATGGTTGTCTTGCATAAGGACTCCTCCAAGCCCTTGACCACATGCATCAGTACACACCAAAAAATCTTTCTCTGGGTCTGCAACTTTCAAAACTGGTGCACTTGTGAGAAGATTCTTCAACTGCTGGAAGTTTTCTTCACACCTTATTGTCCATTCAAACTTTATCCCCTTCCTTTGCAAAGAATTAATGGCATGTGCAACCTTGGAGAATCCTTCAATGAATCTCTTGTAGTATCCTGCAAGTCCCATAAAATACCTTACATCTGTCACATTTCTTGGAGTAGTCCAATTCATTATGGCTTTAATCTTTCCAGGGTCCACAGATATATCCTCTTCTGAGATAATGTGACCCAAGTACTGAATTATATCTCTATAGAAGTCGCACTTGCTCAACTTTGCATACAACCGATGCTCCCTAAGCAATTGTAATGTCAATCTCAAATTCTCTTTATGCTCTTCCTCGTTCTTAGAATAAACAAGAATGTCATCAAGGAAAACAAGAACAAACTTGTCCAAATACCTGCTGAAGACACTATTCATAAGGCACATAANGCCACTACAAATTCATAATGTCCATACCTTGTCCTAATGGTTATCTTGTGAATATCTTCATCCTTGATTCTTACCTAATGGTAACCAAACCTCAAGTCAATCTTGGAAAATACTTTTGCTCCTCTCATTTGATCAAAGAGGTCATCAATCATAGGAAAAGGATATTTGTTTTTAACAGTGACTTTGTTTAGTTGTCTATAATCAATACACAATCTGAGTGTACCATCTTTCTTCTTCACAAATAGAACTGGTGCTCCCCAAGGAGACATACTCATCCTTATATACATTTTCTCCAATAACTCTTGCAGCTGCATCTTTAGCTCTAACATTTCCAACGCACTCATTTTGTAGGGTGTCTTGGACACTGGTGCTGCTCCTAACACAAGTTCAATTGTGAAATCAATGTCCCTCTTTGGAGGAATCCCTAGAATCTCATCAGGAAAAACATCCTTGAATTCCTGCAATACCTGGAAGTCCTCCAACCTAGGAGTTTCATTCTCCGCTGCCTCCACAATATGAGCTGCATACAACTGGCAACCCTTCCTACAAAATTTCTTCAACTACATTGCTGAAATCTGCCTCACTAAAATTACCTTTGGAATGCCTCTTACCACTCTCAGGTTCCCTCCTTCATCCATGCATTCAAAATTATTATGGTAACAGTCAAGATTTACCCTGTGAGCTTCTAACCAATCCATTCCAATGAGAACATCATAGGAACCAAGGGGTAGAACATTCAGATCTACATAAGTAACCCATCCATTCATCACCAATGGACATTTCTCTACCACTTCACTAACCTTCCTCTTAGTTCTAGTGGCTAGTTGAACTAACCACGATTTACTATGCCTTACTTTCTTGAAAGCACAAATCTCCACTACTATAGGAGCAATGTAATTGTGGGTAGAACCAAGGTCAATCAAAATAGAAATAGATTGATCAGCAATCTTACCTGCAACTTCAACCACAGTCGATTGGTGGTCTTCCTGGCGGTCCTCAAGCGCTACATAAATCCTAGGGATGGTCCTTGCTACTTGACCCACTGTTTCTACCTCTTGAATGTTGTAAGCGGTCCTTGCACTCTCATTCTCGAGTGGAGAATACCTGTGCATCTGGGGTCCTCCACATTTCCAACATTGGAGTGGTTCTCTAATCTGTTTGGAACTCTTGGCTTTTCTCCCACCACTCTAGTTGGTTGCTTCTCAGCTTGGGATGGTTGCTTCTATTGATTCCTGAAGTTAGAAGGTTTAAAACATTTCTTCCTTTTTTCAAACTTCTCATTCTTATTATCCTTCCATGTCTTTTGATAATCAGTTTTTCCTTTGCTTTGCTCATAGCAATACTTAGCTTTCCTTATTGCTTCTTCCAGAGTTTTAGGTTCATAAAACTCAATTTTGTATTTGTAAGATTGAGGCAATCCACTTAGGAAAAGTTGGATTTTCACCTTCTCATCCTTGATGTACCCAACATATCTTAGAAGCTCCAAGAACTTGTTTGCATACTCTTCCATGGTCTGTTATCCTAATCTCAGCTCATGAAATTCTTTGATCTTGTCATCATAGTACATGTCAAAGAGGTATTTCTGCCTGAAATACTTCTGGAACTGTTTCCATACAATTTTCCTTTCATTAATCTTATTCACTTTCCTGAAGTGCTCCCACCATATGGATGCTCACCCAGTCAAATTGAAGATGGATACTCTAGCCTTCATATTTCCAGAATAGTCCTGGACTTGGAAATATTTCCTCATTCCAAGAATCCAATCCTCAGCTTCTTGATCATTCTTATTATCGACATTGAAGATAGGCACCCTTGCCTTCTTAAACTCATCCCATGAGTTGTTCCTATAACATCTCCTTCTCATTAGAGGAGATTTCAACTCAAAATGGGCCTCCTAAAATGAACTAATAAAATAATAGTTAAAATAATAAAATAATATTTATTAATTTTGGAGGAAGAAANGCTCTAAGGCTTTTCTCTGTGAGATGAAGAGATATAATCCTCAATGGACCCTTCCAAGTCAAGAGATCTACTAGAAGACCTTCTTCTTCTTCTTGCACTGCTCTTACTACCTTCTCGCTTTGCTGGACGTCTCCCTGAGCTCATCTTTCGTTGGATGTCTATCAAACTTTGTAACATGGAAGCATTCAGTTGATGCTACTCTTCCTGAGCTTTAATAAGGCTTCTCATGGTGGTTGCAATTTCCAGTGACGTCTCTTGAAATATCCTTCCATTATATTCTATATCATCATTTTTGGCTCGGACGTTTTCCCCCATAGCGTCTTGCACATGCTCGTAGGAATCCCATGCCTCATATCTGTTATAGGTTCTCATGGCTGAGCCAACAACCCACTTTCCAATATGCACTGTGACTCTGCAAAATGTGTTATCAAAAAACATTTGTTAGATACATAGTAATTCAAATCAAAACCATTTACTTATTGTCACCTAGCCTATCTAGGCCCTATGTTGTAACCAACAGCTCTGTTAACTGTTCAACCCAGTCCTTTCAGGCCCGACGCTGCAACCCACAGCGCTGATACCACGCTGAAGTGTTGGAACCATTCTGTAGATACCACTCTGTAGCATACTACAATGCCGGTATCCAAGGATATTCTTATTTCTTTCTAGCCCATCCAGGCCCAATGTTGCAACCAGTAGCTCTGATACCATAATGTCATGTACCCATACCCCATTATCATGCAGAATTAAAAAAATTATCGAGAACCTTTACTGTTCGTTGAAACACAGGGCATGGCTGCGAACCACTTCTCAACATTTCCAATACTGTCACGCTCCCTCCCATCTTCCATTGATTAGTCTGACGATCTGCAAGGAAAGATCTCAAAGGAGATCGGACGGCGGAGAGAAAATAGCGACAGAAATCAACGATCACAAACAGTCCTACAACTGGAACCAAATCGACGACTCATAATACACCCGCAAAAATCAACGGTGCGGAATTCCCGAGTTACGGGATTAGAAAGTTATGAAAATTGCAATCTCACTTTCTGTAACCCACATCTTGCATCGAAAACATATCAATGGCAGAAAATCATCCCGCAAGAATCAACAATGTGGAAAACTTGAGTTGCGGGATTGGGAATATTGAAGTCGCGATACCGCGATCCCGCATCCCGCATCGGAAATTACCATTGTAGAATGAAACTGCAGAAAGCAGTAATTCACAAAAAGACGTCTCCGCACCTCGCATCTCGCATCCCGCAAGTTTCAGAAAGGGAATTTCAGAAAGGGAATTTCGGAAAGGGATTTACGGAGGTCCAAATCTGCCAAAGGATGTCTTCCGCATCCCGCATCCCGACGACAGAATGAACCATTGCAGAAGAAGGTTTCTGCTCGAGTTTTGACCTGCTAATTGAAGTCTTTGAACAAACTTGGCCATCCATGGAAACATCAATCCGGCATTCTAACCCTGCAACTTAGCTTAACAATGCATTAAAGGAAAACATACATAGATGACTATAATTACAGTTATTCAAAGGAACAATTCATCAATTCAACACAGCCACATGTTCATCACATTCCATCAAGCAATTACAATGCCGAAAATACAATTGCAGAGATTAACATGGACAAGAACACTTGTTTTGAGAAGAACTTGTCCCGCAACCATCTATGTCGCTGCAAGGTTCCACCCAACCATATTCTAGTGCACTCATCAATCTCTCAACAACACTGCCACCCCTGAGTTGGGCATTATTTCCTCAAGGAATAAGGGAACACTAATAGACTCATACATAGCCAAGGGTGAAACAAAACTCATCCAATCCAACACAGTTGATTTTATCAGGCTACAGGGGAAAACAAACCAACATATGGGTTTCACAGGCCACTCAGCCAAGCCATCTCATAGTTGGGTTTCACAGACTGATCACAGTCAAGCCAATCATTCACCTTAAGGACCATTCAATCCAACAGATGGGTTTATCATACTACACACAGTCAAGTCATCTCACTACTTGGTTTATCAGTCTATCCAGCCAAAGGTTACTTACAAGGTCAAACTCAAAAGACACAGCTAAGCCAACAGATGGTTTTATCAGGCTACCAGCCAAGCCATATTTCCAGTTGGGTTTATCAGGCTTCTAAATCAATGGGCAGGAAGAACTGCTAAGATAGTGAGCTCATCTATAGAGCTAAGAACACCTTCACAAGACCTATTTGGCCTCACTTCCCCACTTCCTACACACCCAACACAAGGAATTTTCCCCTTCTCTACTCCACAGTCCCTCAGGCTACACCTTCCCTTCCAGTGCTCTTCAAGATGTGCATAGCAAGTTCACCAACCACTCTTATCTTATTGTGAGGTTCCATGCCAGTTTTATCAAGAACATTCTACATCTCTCCCATTCCTAAGTATTTTATACGGTCCAAACCCAAACTTGGGTGCACAATACAACAACCACGGGGAGACTCCACAACATAGGATTTACTCTGGAACACGAGTAATGGGGTCTCATACACTCTGTAGTTCAAGATAATGCTGCAACACAGCAATCACAGTCTTGTCAAGGGAAACAACTCACATAACATGAAGGATACACACATAGGAAGAACTCAGCTACCCCAGAGCTTCCTCCCGAAATGGAGAATAATGATGGTGAATGAGCCAGTCATCCCGTATCTCCCAAGTCTTGAGAGTAAAAATGAAAACGTGAACGCATGAGTCAAACTGGATTACGGTCCTTTTGTTTTATTTTCCATGCAAGCAAGACATGACATTCAAAACTGGGTGCTCTGCCCAATTCAAATTCCCCATACTCTTCCCCTTCCCTGCAATAACTACGTCAACCACATTCTAGTAGAAATAAATGATTGGGAAGAAAGACAAGAAAGAGGGTAGTTGACAGTTTTGATGGGTTCTCCCCATGACATATGGTTTTTCCCAAACTAGCTCAAGGTTAACATTCCCACCCCCTTATCCTTAGGAAAATCATGCCCCCATCTCATTTTCCGTTGCATTGACATAGTTGGCTATGGGTTTTTCATTAATTTGCATATTTACATGATGTTTACAAATGTACTTGACTTATAATAGAAACCATAGGCATCAACCATGATCGCCTATATTCCAAACATTAATCAATGACAGGGCCTTGGCCATGAGCTCCTTGTCATGATCCCATATAATATTTACATCATATACATTAATGCAACGGGGTCAAAACCGGGGTGTTACACCCATCCGGCAACACTTGCAAAGTAGATGAAGTCTCACCCAATATGTTCAAGGGAGAGTTGATGGAACCAAGTTTTCGCAGTATGAAGGAGGACCATGTGTCTAATTATTGACTTAGCACAGCATTATTCAGCATACCTATTCATTCAGGTTATGTATTAACATAATCATGTCATCATTCAATAGATCACATTAACACAACTGAATCCCAGCAAAACATCGATGCGCAAATAGATCTAGTAGTACATCATCATTTAAAGCAGAGAAACATCACATCATTCAGAGATCCATATCGCAGATACACATTGCATTCACATTTGGATCGTAGAAGAAAGGAAAATGGGAAAATAGAAAAAGACACAATGATTATGCTCAATATTTGTCATGCCATATTAACCTTCGCAACAAAACATGGATTCTCCAAAATAGTTCTACGGCTCACATACACAGATCAACACTCACAATCTTAGATCTCTGGAGCTGCTCAAAACTCAGTCTTAGAAGCCAACCGAAGAAGACTTAACACTGACAATTCTACATCTACTTATAGGCTTGTGCCTTTACATTTATGGACCACTTAACCAACTTCCTAACTACTTCTTAACAGAATCTACAAAATAATGACCACAATCCACATAATGCGGTCCAAAACTACAAAATATGACCAAAATACATAAAATATTGTAATTCTGACTTGTGCGTCGTTTTCCACCTTACACTGCATCTTTGACCTTGTGCAGCATCCGCGATGTTGTGCAGCTAACTTACCCCAAAACTTCCTGCCAACAATGAGAACTCATGATTTTAGGGGAGATTTCCTGGAGCCCTTTGAGGGTGTGAGTATGAGAGCCCTGAGTAAATCTCAAGTATAATTCCTTTAAGTCAATGAAAACTTGCCCTAATGTTCATAGCCATTCTTCCCCCAAAACTATATCACAACCACCCATATCTATGGACAAAATATAAGCTTTGAGGTGATAATCACTCATTTGTAGGTTTATATTTTCATAAAAGCCCCCAAATTTCATCATCCTACCATTATCTATCATAACTTGAAAGTTGGGCACTAAGTGGACATAACAATGGAGTTATTTATCCAATCGTCGCGAATAAATTTGGGGATCCTTTCACTGCCAACCAAGACTACCACTTTGCAATGCTTGATGTAACCCTGAAGTTTCAATCTTTGTGGGGATTAAATACAAGATAAAGCATGAATAGAGATGAGTGGTTCTTCTTGATGGACTTCAATTTCCATTTCTTCTTGCATGGGAGGAGTTTGCTTAATAACATCAAATTCAAGGGTATCTTCCATAATGATGTATTAGGAGTTATTACATCAATATGGAATAACTTTTGTTCTTTACATTTATGACCAAGAGCATACTTTTCATCACAATTATAGCAGAGTCCCCATCTTTGTTAGTTTTCCATTTCTGATCGAAATAACTTATGTACTTTAAATGGAGTAGAAGGAATTGTGCTGGAGGAATTCACTTGTGTAGGGTGTGAGCAAAGAATGAAATAGATTTTGTTGGTGTTTGCAATGATCATTATCTTTGCTTCTAGAGTTCTATGATGCATCCAACCATGTAGCAAGATGTTGCATTTTTGCTTATGCTTTAAATTCCTTCTTGAGGCCACTAATGAAAGATTATTTATAGAAAGAATATGTTAAGTTCTTTGTACAAATGTCTAATTACTCAAAGGTTGAGATAAATCTTGTGATTGAGCATGTTCCACATAACTTGGTAAGCCACACCAAATAGTAAGGATCTTTCTCGTGACGCTCATGGAGAGATTTAACAAATAGAATCCAAGCAATATAGTGCTCGTAGGCCTTTTTATGACCCTCCCACCATTTCCATTGTGCACAATCCAAATACAAGATCCCCACCTTATGTTTCCATCATGTCATTGATAATATTGTTGGCCACTTTTCCCCACTTGCACGACCCAAGTTCTATGCAGCCCATCAATCCAACAACTACCTAAGATACCGGCCCAATAGAGAGAGCCCCATCAACAACACCTGCAAAGCAGGCGCAGTCTCACCCAAGATATCTCATAGATGGGTAACCGCCGGAACCATGTTTTTGCAATTGTCGGGGAAGTATAGTCCCTTGGATTGCAACCAAGGAGCTCAATGAAGGCAACAGGGCAGCTAGAAGGAGGAGTCAGTTCTGCGTGTATGAGCACAATTGTATGTCATCGCGTGCGACATGAATTTCCTTTCCCCCTTGCAACTGGCACAACTCGTGTGGTGCAGCTGACTCACATCAATCGGCTCTATGACTTAAGTCGGGGTTCATAATAGGAATTATACAAAATGATATATATGTATACAGTTTCAATTTAGTAAGATATTTTGTTCATACATCTACCAATTTCAAGAAACTAATAGAAACTGAACCACATTTAACATTATACAGGAAGAAACTATTAATCAATCACATAAACATTCACCACATCAATCATTCATTTGGACACAAGAAATAACATTGAAACCCATCTAGGAAAAACCACCAAGGTGCTCTTCATCTGGCATGAGAAAGGATATAGCACCTAACCTACTGCTACTACCTATGGATCCGCACACAGCCTAGATCGACCTTCCTAGCATCTGCATTGCTCTAGAAGAGCTTCCTCATTGCTCTATTCTCACTGCTTCCTGCAGATTCCAGATTACCTTTCTCTTAGATCTGTTCTTTGTAACTGTATATAGCTCTCATCTATCAAACCTATTCCATAATTACGACTAACAAAAATCAACCTTCTAACTATTAAATCTCTCCTATTTATAACATTTTACATGACTACACTGGGTCTACTGCTTACAGGCAGTCTGTTAACTGTCACCATCAGCCGCCCCCCAGGCTACAGCTGTGGTGATCATGACTTGACACGAGGCACTAACAGCCTTACTTACAGCGTGCTTTCACTTATGTGGCATCCATCGACTTAAGCTGACTTTTGCACCCACAATTGCCCTGTTGCTTTCTGGCTGCTTTCCCAGTGTGCGCTTCTGCGCTTTCCTTTCCTTTGCCACGCACCTCTCTGTTATGCCTTCGTAGGCCCTTTTCGTCCTTCGCAATCTTCCTTTGCTTCTATCACATGTGTGATGCATTTTCTATGGTTGTGTGCGTGAACTTCCTTTTTGTGCCCTTTTCTTGGGCCAACAAGCCCCCTACACTTACCTATGGCTCATCCCAAGCCACAAAGCAAAGGACATATGAGCGGCCCAACCTTCCACCTTGCGCAGTATCTTTTGAATTTTTATTTTTTTTTAATCTTATTTTGCTTTGTAGCTTGCGCATCTCGTACCTTGCCTTTTTTTTTACTTGGGCTTATACGACTTCCTTTTCAACCTGTTCTAATAAGTCTATGCCCAAAGCTTGCTCTGCATCTAGTTCGGGCCTTTTTAATGGCGCTTCTGTTGTTCTGCGTCATGTTCCTATGTGCCCTTATTTGCGTTGTGTTCTTCTTCTCCTACTTCTTCTCAAAGCTCTTCTGCGGGATCCACTGCAGCTATATCTTTCCCTGGAAGTTGGGTTGCATTGCTAATGTTTTGTTGGAACTAGGCAAGGTGTAAGTCATTCTATCTCTTGGAAAGCTTCATCTACATACTGCTCAAGTTCCTACACTGTGTTGCTGCTTGGGTGTTCCGACGAGGTACTCACCAGTGCATGAGTGAACTCGTGGATGTACTGCTGAACCGGCTGAATTAAATTTGTTATCCTTTCAGCTTCGGCCTACTATTCATTCATTTCCTTGTTGCACATTCTTTCCTGGTTGCGCAGGGTTTTGGCCTTATCGAGGACCTCCTTAAGCTCAGTGCCCCAAGCGATTTTCTCCTTCATTGGTAACTTCTTAATCTCAATTTTCAATGCCAAGATTTGTAAATCTGCTTGCCATGCTTGCTCGACAAGTTGCTCTGCCACTACATCATTGATGAGATGCTCCCATGCTGTAGCAATTGTTTCGACTACTTCTGCACAAACACACTTGGCTTCCCTCAGTCGGGCAACTGCTTGAGTTACCAATTGTTTCCTTTGCTGCAGCACTTCTGGGGGCGTGCCAGGTGGCAAGTTGGTTTTCATCTCCCAGATCTTTTTATGGAGGTCTGCAGCCAGCTTGGATAGACTTCTCAATTGATGCACCAGTTTGACCCCAGACTCTTCTTCCTCGTCGAAGAGTTGCACCACTGCTTCCTTTATTGCTTGTTCTAGTGAAGCCTGCCTCTGGGCTTGGGCTTCCATGTCTATGCACTGGTGGTTGATAACTTACTTTCACTCCCTTTCTTTCCTAGTTTCCTTAGCTTCCTGAGAGGCAGCTGTAGTTTCATGGATTCAAATTTCTGTTGCAGCATCCTGTTGAATAGAGTATATCTATGACAAAGTTAACTTTGAAAAATTTAAAATCAATGTGTCCAGGCTATGGAGAGTTTCCTCGTTCTCTTTGTCTTTCTTAGACAATGCCTCTAGAGGAATTTCTATTGTTAGGGGTGGGATCATGATTGGTGCCACTAAGGCATCCGATTTGGCGACACCATGGGTTCCAGCCTACATGGTGTCTTGCACTTCAGTGATAGTCCACACGAGTTGGTTAACCTTTGTGGTGATGGCAACTATCCAATTGGTTTGCATGGTCGCTAGTTGTCCCAAAGTTTTCTCTGTGACTTCAAAAATGGCATCACGCAGAAGGGTCAAGTCCACATCTGGTATGTCTCTGACATAGGGTCAGTTAACCTTCTGCCTCTTTCTATATGGGAAGCTCAATGTATCTTCATATTCCTCCTCTTACATGGGTTGCTTGCCCCTCTTTTTTCAGGCTTGCTCGGTGCTCAATTCTTCACTTATAGCAGGGTCATCTAGGTTTACATTGGGTAGATCGCGCTCATCTTCCACTTCATCTTCTTGGGAGCCATCCTAGGGCTCCTGCATACTGGTATTGGCACCATGCTGGTTTGGGTTCTCTGGTGGATGCTCCTACGGGACTTGCTGTCGTGTAGGTACCTTCTCTTGATGGGTAAGCCATTCCTCGAGCCAATATTTGATTTCTTGCTCAATGTTCGCATCCCTAAGGATGAAGAATGTTAGAAGGGCTTGCTTATTGGGGTCCCCATGCGGTTGCAAGATGATGTTGTGGTGTGCTGCATGGAATTGAATAAATGGGTACTGTGCAACCGTTGCAAGAGTTAATAGGTATTGCGAGCGCACTATTTGTCACAGCCTTTCTCCCTGTAGGAAAAATATAATTCTGGCATCATTCTTGCACTTTTTTTCCTTATGGTTCCAAAGGTTCTAGTAAGGACTGCCAAGAAACTGTACGGGGATATCCATGGGATGATATTCTAGTGGTAGAGCCCATACTGCAAAAGAAATTAAAATTAAGAGCCAGGAGAAGTGAAACCTAGTTGTGGGTTGATCCTATGCTTCTCATGCATCGTCCAATAGTTTGCTTAAGAGGAATTGGGACCAATTAATGTGCATTCCCTGTGCACATTTTTCAGCAAGTTTTATTGTTTCGATCGTGCACTCATCCAGCCTCATCTTGCACAGGACCTTGCTACATAAGATTTTCGCTGCTGCTTGCACCGCACTATCCTCAATGGAGCTGATGAGAAAACCCTTTCCGCCGCGGAGGAGCTGATATTTAGCCTTCATATCATTTTTGTCTGTCTTTTCCCCCTCATTATTCAAGTATAGGGTCGGGTCGATTCCATTTTGCGGTAGACCTGTAATGGCTAAGATCAAGTCCACCTTCACCTCATATGGTTTGTTCAGCAAAACGTAGCCAACATGGAATCACACAAGTAGTTGCTTAACATACATTTCGACTGGTCCAGAGCAGCCAAAATGGGGCATAAAGAGCAGGTTTAATATGTCAAACTGCTCCAACCTGTGTGCATACTCTAGTGTAGAGACAACATCTGCCTCCGATGGCTAGACGGCTTTTACCTCCATGAATTGATCTCTGGAGATGTCTAGCTTCCGAGTGCCATAGTCTTCAAACTTCAATACATGAAGCTTGGTTAAGATGGAATCCTAGGGTTTTGGGTCGTCCTAGGGTTTTGTGACGCCCTCCAGAATAGCGGGTTCTTCCAATAGCTCTGGAATGCTCACTATTACTACTACGGCACCGGGCCTCCTTGGTGATACATAGGGAAGCACTAAGTTCTTCTCTTCTTCAGTGACCTCTGCTTCTGGTGATGATGGCCAAACTGGGTCGGCTCTATGAGCTTTAAGTATTTTTTTCCCAGCTCCGGAGGAAATTGGGGGGTCGGTATTCAAGGATTGCATAGAAGTAAAAATTTGGGCTCCCACTGGTTGCTCTAATGGTCGGGAGGTAGTTATCTGTGTGAGCTGACTTCCTGCTTGTGATGGATGCGGCAGACTCTTCAGCGGTTTTTTGACAGTTCTCGGATTTGGTACTACTTTCAACTTTGCCTGAGTCTTCTTCATCTTCTTGGGTGGCCAAACCGGTTCAAGGTGTCCTTACTAGAGTACTCACTATGGCTGGAATATTTTACAAAGTAAGGTCTTAGGATTTGAAGGATGGCTCGATCTATGCAGGGGGCTCAGCTCTTTGTATTTGCTGGTTCGTTAAAGGAATGTAGAATTTTACGATGAAAGACAAGGACGACTTATAGGTGACGATTCTTTAAGCTGACTAGATGGAGTGAAGGACCCTTTGGTGGATCACATGGACTCGTCCTTTTCACGCTTAAGCTCCATTATGCATTTGTCAAGGCAATTAAGGCACTCTACTAGATGGGACTGACACGTCTGACTCCTTTTTCCTCGGGCCTGTCGCTTTAATGCTACTGAACGTTTAGTGGTGCTGAATCTTTTTAGAATTTCCTTTGCCCTTACCAGCTTTCAGTGCTAGCTAGTTGTTTGTCACTTTTGGCCAACTGTATTGTGAAAAAAAAAATTTGCATCACGGCTTTATGGGACCGTGTCGCAGTTGTCACGATAGGGTTTTAATCGACTTCCATTGATCATGCTCACTACTGGTGTTCCATCTAGCTTATGTAGTTTTACTGCACCTACTTCAATAATATGTGCAACTATGTATGGACCTAACCAATGTGTTTTGAGCTTACCCAGATGCTTGAGAAACTTACTATCATAGATCAGAACAAGTCCACCAACCTTGAATGGCTTTGTTGTGATGTGGGGGTCATGTCAGGCTTTCTGTCACTGCTTTTACACATTTTGATGGAAGCCTGCAATAAAATGGTCTTCTTCCATTTGAACCAGCTGCGCCAGCCTCTCTTCTATAGTGTCGGTATCTGTCATCTCTGTTATCGCAGCAATTCGTAGGCTCGGGACAATATACTCCATGGGCACGACTACTTCTTGTCCATAGACTAAACGGAAAGGGGTGTATCCAGTTAGTCATTTTCATGTTGTTCTATAGGCCCATAATACTGTTGAGACTTTCTGGTCCCTGTCAACTATGTGCACATTGCATACTTTGGTTAGCGCATTTTCAAGTACCTTGTTGAATGCTTCGACAATTCCATTTTCTTGAGGATGGTAGGGTGTGGTTTTCTTGTGTTGGATTTGGAATTCTGCAGTCAATTCAACAATTAACTTATTTACAAAATGCATACCTTGGTCGCTGATTAGGATTTTGGGACAATGAAATCTTATGACGACGTTCTCAAAGAGGAAGTGGGCCACACTTGTAGCAGTACAATCTTTTACAGGTGCAGCCTCTGCCCATATCGTCAAGTAATCTATAGCAGTGATGATATAACGTGCACCAGTTCATTTTCCCGATGGACTGATAGGGCCAACAAAATCCACTACCCATTTATCAAAGGCCTGTAGTGTAATTTGTGGTGCAAGTGGCATTTCATCACGTCACGATGGCTTCCCTGTTCTTTGACACTTGTCGCAATTATGACAGTATTTTCTTGTATCCATATGTATCGTTGACCACTAGAGTCCAGCTTGAAAAATCTTGCGCACTGTTTCTTTCTCGACATAGTGTCCTCCTGACACGCTCGCATTTGCTTCCGCCATTACCCATTGTCTTTCATGATCAAAGACACATCTTCACAGTATTTCATCTGGTCCCAAATTATAGAGTTGTACCACTATGAGCGTGTAGTCTGAGGCCTTGACAACTAGTTGTTTCTTTTTCCATGTTGAATAATCTTTAGGTGCATACCCTGTATTAAGTAAGTGTATAATCGCATCAAATTCTTTATCAACAACATCTATAGCAAATAGTTGTGCATCCAATAAATTGTCCTCTAGGTTGGTGGGTTCCTCCCCACTTTCAATTAGCGATAAGTGGTCAAGCCCAACATTTAGTCGTCTTGGCTTCACAATGACTTCAAAGTTAAATTCTTGAAATAGGAGGAGCCACCTATTGGAGACATTTACCACCATACACACTCATTTTGGTCAATTTGTCCTAGTTAAACCACTATCCTAAGTATTATTGACCTAATGGACATTAGTGTAGCATTAAATGACATCAGCTAGATCACACCCACGCCTACCTTCAGTCACGAAGGCTAACTTATCCTTCTCCTACATTCGGGGAGGCTAACTGGAGCACTCTGGGGTTATTTGAGTGTCATTAATGTACTTTATTGCTAACTGATGGTTACAATCAATTAAATAGAGCAGTGAATGCACCTCTCCTCATTAAATTGATTATTTAATAATTAATTAATGAACTGGAGTCAACAGGGGCGCCTCCAACCACTTTTGATGTTCAGTTACACTTAAGTTAACCTCATCGGGGTTCATTGGAGACATTGAAGTGCTACCACTTGATGCTTGGCTTGCTGTGACCTGTGTCTGATCTCTTTCAGTTAAGACTTAGTCATTTATTGCACTGACTTCAGTTAGGGCTCAGTTGAGTCAATTAGGGTTTTGATCAGTGGTGAACTTGAGTGTTGACTGTGGCTTACATTTAGTTAAGCTAGACTCACTCATTCAATTCGAATGACCTCCTTGAGGATTTGAATTGCTATTCATTCATGCTTACAGCATGAAATTTTAATGTAATTACTCATTCTTTGTGTGAATATACAAAGCGACTACTCATTTCATAGCCCAATTACACCATTTTTCATGAGTTATTTGTTATTAATATTTGATGAGACTTGTGTTTAGTCCCTAGATCACTGTGCAAGTTTAATATGGTATCAGATCTCACAGCTGGATGAAGCTCAAATCTCTCAAAAACAAGGTTTTTGACATATCTTGCATGAAAATTGAGCAATAGCTCAAAAATCCAGCACTGCACCAGAAGCCAAGGCTTACCACTTAATACCCCAAGTAAGGAACTTGTTGATCAAGCTTGCTTGATTGACTATGTTGGGTGTGATGAAAGCCTAAAATGTACAGGCTTTCCAACCTTATGGTGCCCCTTTTGTTGTGATTTGCAGGTTTTAATAGGTGCAACTTCGAATGGACTCGTCAATTCCCCCTTCTCACCCCATTCACAAGCTATTCAGAATGGAAGTTGAAGATGATTGCATCTCTGAAGAGACGAGGTCTCTATGAGGTGTCTATTGGACTTGGAAAAGAGTCTTATGAGAATGAGAATTATTGGCTAAATGATGGTGATGGAGCTTTTGGAGCAATATGTATGGCCCTCTCTCCTAGCTTGCGCTACCTTATTGGTTCTGCTGAATACCCAAAGGATCTCTGGACAAAATTGGACGAAACCTTTGGCAAGCACAATGAGGATCATAATATCACTTTGGAGATCACATATAGCATCACAAGAGTTATTTACTCAAAATTCTCGGCCTCTACTCTCTCTGATGAAGTTGTTCAAGATGAAGAAGAAGCAGAATCTTCTGCACAGTCAATTCGAACTGAAGAAAGTCTCCTTGCAGTGACTCCTTCTCCTGATGCTCCAGAAGTTTGTCAGATCTCTGATATATCATATCCTCATATGTATGGAACAGAATAAGACATTCAAATCTCTGATATTGAATAAAAACACTGCTGCACTTCCATGCAAACATTCACTGGTGATTTTCCTTTGAATTCTGTGCAAAATTTGCCAGTAATTGCTTCCGAAAGTGAAGAGAAATTTGATTTTTCTCCCTCTAATGTTGCTACTGGTGTGAAAATATGTGATACCTTGGATATTTTGGAAGAAATATTAGATTACCAGAGTGATCCATTCACTCCCCATGATCTAGATCTTCCAGCAAATTCCTGTAGGATTGCATGCTCCAAAATTCAGAATTTTGAAGAAGAAGAAAGTTGTGCATCCACCGTCTCGGTTAACCATTTATTTGAATCTGATATTAACCTTATTGGATCTGATATGATCTTATTTAGATCTGGTCTGATATTTCTTGGTTTAATATATAAAATTCATAATCTTTCAATACTACTTGTAGTTGTTCTCATCAACGGTGTGAAGAAACAAGTACCGCAAGCCTCCTACAAAACTATTGCTGGGGATTTTATTTCATTTCATAGTTTTGGATCTGTTATGAACTTATTTAGATATGATTTAATTTCTTATCTGATATTATTTGGTTCATATTTTAAATTCCAAGAGATTTTAGTCATGCTTGTAGCTGCTCTCACCAATTCCGGTGTGAAAAATCAAGTACCGCACTTTCTCTTCAAAACTGTCGATGGGGATTTGGTGTTAGTTTCCTCATATGAGGTTGCTGATATTTTATTATTTGATTCATTAGATATTTCAAAAGCTATATAAGATTATGGAGATCAATCATTCGCTCTCCACACTCCCAGAGCTTCTCTACCTTTGGTCACATGCTCATCTCCTCACAGAACTAGTAAAGAGGAAGATATTCTGCATCCGCTTGGACACTTGCTCCTAATATTTGGGGCTGATTTTACCACTCATGGATTGCTGTTCAAGGCTGCAACATATCGGTTTCTTGAGTGTTACACACATGGTCCAAATCCTCAAGAACCTTTGCTCTCTCTTTAGATGATTTCAGTTGTTCTACATGGGTCCTGTTTTCATCATGCAGTTGTTTATATTTCTGATTCAGTTGAGTGCATTGTTCTTCTTCCAAAGTGGAAGATTCCTCCAGACATATTCATTTATTTTGGATTCAAAGGTTCACATGCACAATCTCAGGATGTTGCTGCATAGAAGAACCAATTCTTGATTTACTGCTTAGTTTGAGGAGGGGTATTTTTCCCATGAGGTTTTCCCCATTTCCTTGGTTATATTAAGCAGTTACTTTATTGTACAGGGTGACCTATGGCCTTAGTTTCCAGGGCCCTAGAATTTTTATGCATTTATGTTTTCTAACTCCTCCTAAGTATAGCTTAAGGGGGGGGTGTTGGAGACATTTACCACCATACACACTCATTTTGGTCAATTTGGCCTAGTTAAACCACTATCATAAGTATTATTGACCTAATTGACATCAGTGGAGCATTAAATGACATCATCTAGATCACACCCACGCCTACCTTCAGTCAAGGAGGCTAACTTAGCCTTCTCCTACATTCGAGGAGGCTAACTGGAGCACTCCGGGGGTGATCTGAGTGTCATTAATGCACTTTATTGCTAACGAATGGTTACAATCAGTTAAACATAGTAGTGAAGGTGCCTCTCCTCATTAAATTGATTATTTAATGATTAATTAATGAACTAGAGTCAACAAGGGTGCCTCCAACCACTTTTGATGTTCAATTAACCTCATTGGGGTTCATTGGAGTCATTGAAGTGCTAACACTTGATGGTTGGCTTGCTGTGACATGTGTCTGATCTCTTTTAGTTAAGACTCAGTCATTTATTGCACTCCGACTTTAGTTAGGGCTCAGTTGAGTCAATTAGGGTTTTGATCAGTGGTTAACTTGAGTGTTGACTGTAGCTTACATTCAGTTAAGCTAGACTCACTCATTCAATTCAAATGACCTCCTTGAGGATTCAAATTGCTAGTCATTCATGCTTGCAGCATGACATTGTAATGTAATTACTCATTCTTTGTGTGAATATACAGAGCGACTACTCATTCTGTAGCCCGATTACACCATTTTTCATGAGTTATTTGTTATTAATCTTTGATGAGACTTGTGTTTAGTCTAGTAGATCACTATGCAAGTTTAATACCACCGGCAGATTTTCCCCCCCAACACTGGCTTATTGACCAGGTATTTTAGCGCAGAATGATCAATGAATATTTTGAAGTGTCCACCCAATAGATAATGTCTGAATTTTTGTAGCACATAGACCATTGCTGTAATGTCCCCGACCCTTAGACCGGCGAAGAGGACGCTACTATACATCAAATCATCTAGGAATCTAGCCCCATGAACATGGACATACATACATATACTATTGAAGCACGATACTTAAAACATAAAAACATATTACAAAGCATAATCATTCATATACACAACGAAATCAAAACATAACAATCAACACTCATGCATAAACAGATCAGCATTTAACATGTATATCATCATTCATCAATGGTAAATATGAGTGCAGACACAAGTTAGGTAAGAATACTTAGCTTATTAAGAATGTGTTCCACAACCAGCTACGTCGCTGCAACATTCCACCCAACCATAGGCCCGTGTGCTCCTTAATCTCTCAGCAACGCTGCCACCCCCGAGCTGGGCATGATTCCCCAAGGAATAAGGAACTAACAGGATTACACATAGCCAAGGATAAGAACACCACAAGGGTATATAGTTCAGCCAAGCCAACACAGTTGGGTTTATCAGGCGAACAACGGATCAGCCAAGCCAACAAAGTTGGGTTTACCAGGCCATCCAGGAGCTAGGAAAGGATAAATGCTAAGCTGGTGAGCTCATTGAAGAGCTATAGACACCAACACTATAACCATCCTGGCTTCTAGAACACCCACACACACCCAACACAAGGAAATTAGTCCCTTCCCTACAACACAGTCCCTCAGACCCTGATCTCCCTTCTAGTGCTATTCAGGGGTTGTGGAGAAGAAAGCCAGCTCAGTAGCTCTGTCTATGTGGTTCTTAACGTACCAGGTTTATCAAGCACCTCAAGCCCTCATTCACCACTCCAATGCAGTCCGAGGACAAAACCACTGCAAGCAAGCAACCAAACAGCTATTCAAGCTTTTATAGGGGACAAACACAATCGACCAGAATGTAGGAACTCCCAACAATTCTTCAAGAGATACCACCATAAAAAGGGAAAACACATCCAAGTAAAACATGGGCAACCAGCATCCCACAAATGACTATGAACCCACAGGACCCGGTCCTCAATGCAACCGTTGGAGAAATTGCACAGGCAGAAAATGGGGAAAGAACAACTCCCAACTATGCGTGATGGACAAAGACACAACCCAGAGAACTATTGATGCCATTATAGCCACAATTCAGCGATGGAAATAACAGAACCATTATACAATCTGACAATGGTGGAAAAAGACACAAAACTCTGCATGAACAGAGGAAAGAATCGATCTGCAAGCCATCCATTCCGTGAGGCAGAGGAGAACTGAACATGTTCGCAGGACAACAATCGGGTGACGAAGAGGAGAACCGAACCCCCCAACAACGAATTCTGGATTCTTTTAACTCAGTCTATGTGAAGGTGAGTGAACAGCCACAATCGGGATAGTGGACAGGCCAAAAGATGCATCGTGGAGAGAGTGTGAGCGTAGTGGTCTTTCTGCCAACAAAACACTGCCCCAACTAACAATGGAATAACTAAGGTGGTGGTGAGAAAAAGAGAGTGGTGACACATGTCTCTTCCCCCATAACTCAATGTTCAACATTCCCCTTCCTTATCCTTTAGAATCATGCCCCTTCTCAAATTAGTTTCAATGAACATAGCTGGTTGTGTTATTTAATTAAAATGTGTGTTTACATGATGCCACAATTTAATATATGCCGTATGTCCCGATATACCATCGGTGACCATTCCAATTCGAAACATAACTAACATAACTAAATCAATGGTGGGGCCTTTTCCCTTAGCTCCTCACCATGATTATTTACAACATATGTATTAATGAAAATGGGGTCAAAACTGGGGTGTTACATTCCCCTCCCCCTTCAATAGCACTATCCTCATTACTTTACAAAATTTGAACAAAATGCTACACTGGTACGGCCTCAGTGTTCCGCATGATTGAACAAAAATGGATGTGCCAATTGCATGGCATCCTCCAACTCCCACGTAGCCTCTTCAGGTCCGTAGTGCTCCCATTGCACCTTTACCTGCCCTATGGCTCGGTTCCAGAGCATTGTGACCTTCCTGTCAAGGATGCGCATTGGCTCGATTTGGAACTCTCCCTCGGGTTCCACCTGAATTACATCCCAATTTATCACATGGTTAGGATCATGTACATATTTCTTAAGCAAAGAAACATGAAATACATTATGAGATCTAGTACTAGCAGGCAATGCAAGTCTATATGCAACAGGCCCTATTCTTTCAAGCACTTCAAACAGCCCACAATATCTAGGTGACAACTTGGCACAACTTCCAAGCTTCAAGGAACTTTTCTTTGCTTTCACTCTGAGGTAAACATGATCCCCAACACTGAAATCTATGTTCATCCTATGCTTATCTACATAGCTTTTATGTTTGTCCTGTGCTGCTTTTAGATTCTGCCTGATCTTTATAACCTCTTGCTCCATTTCTTTGAGCAATTCTGGTCCAAGCATAACTCTGTTCACTGGGTTATCCCAAGTCACTGGTGTCCTACACCTTCTTCCATACAAAGCTTCATACGGACTCATCCCCAAGGATGCTTGTTGTCCATTGTTATAAGCAAACTCTACCAAGTGTAAGTAATCTTCCCACTTGGTTGGTTTTTCCATCACATACATGCGAAGCATATCTTCAAGCACCTGATTCACTCTTTATGTCTACCCATCTGTCTGAGGATGGTATGCAGTGCTGAAGTTTAGCTTTGTGCCCAAGTCCGCGAACAATTCCTTCCAGAAATTGGAAGTGAACTTGACATCTCTGTCAGAAACTATTGCCTTCGGTAATCCATGCAATTTGAAAATCTCCTTCATGAATATCTTTGCAATGTCATCAGTCTTGTGCATAGACTTCACTGGTATAAAATGTGTTTCTTTTGTCAACTTGTCTACCACAACCATGATGGAATCATGTTGTCTCCAAGTCATGGGCAATCCTGTAATAAAATCCATGGAAATAACTTCCCATTTCCATTCCGGGACTGGAAAAGGTTGCAACAAACCTGTTGGATGTTGATGCTCAACCTTTACCTGTTGACATTTCATGCACCTTGAAATGTATTCATCCATGTCCTTTTTCATTCCTAGCCAAAAGTACTGCTTTCTAGCTGTAGCAATTGTCTTCTGGTACCCTGGGTGACTAGAATATGGAGCTTGATGGATTTCGTCCATAACAACTCTCCTCAAATATGCTACATTTAGAATATAAATTCTGCCTTTATAAGTGAGAAGTCCATCTTCTTCCAATTTATATCCCTCATACTTCTTCTCAAGACTTTGTTGCTACAATTTGTCTTTTACCTGCTCATACAATTCATCTCTGGAAAAATGATTATTAATTTGTTGCCTCAAATCTTATTGGAAAATACTAAGAGATGCCACATGCATTTCTTGTACCTTCCTGCTGAGTGCATCAGCTACCTTGTTTTCTTTTCCCTTTATGTGCTTGATTTCAAAATAAAACTCACATAAAAATTCCAGCCATCTCGCTTGCCTAGCATTCAGAGTAGGATGATCAAACAAATACTTCAGTCCACAGTGATCTGTTCTGAGTTCAAATCTTCTACCCATCAAGTAGTGTCTCCACATCTTGAGAGCATGTATTATGGCTGCAAGCTCTAGATCATGATTGGCATAGTTCTTCTCATGCTCCTTCAGCTTTCTTGACTCATAACATATCACTTGGTTGTCCTGCATAAGGACTCCTCCAAGCCCTTATCTACATCCATCGGTACATACCAAAAAATATTTCTCTAGGTCTGCAACCTTCAATATTGGTGCACTGGTGAGAAGATTCTTCAATCGCTGGAAGCTTTCTTCACACTTTGAAGTCCATTCGAACTTTACTCCCTTCTCTTTAAAAGAAGTGATGGCATGTGCAACCTTGGAAAATCCTTCAATGAGTCTCCTGTAGTATCCTGCAAGTCCCATAAAAGATCTTATATCCGTCACATTTCTTGGAGTAGGCCAGTTCATAATTGCTTTGATCTTCTCAGGGTCTATTGATATACCCTCTTCTGAGATAATGTGACCCAAGTGCTGAATTCTATCTCTGTAGAAGTCACACTTGCTTAGTTTTGCATACAACTGATGTTCTTTGAGCAATTGTAATGTCAGTCTCAAATGCTCTTCATGTTCTTCCTCATTCTTAGAATAAACAAGAATGTCATCAAGGAAAACAAGAACAAACTTGTCCAAATACTTACTGAAGACGCTATTCATAAGACACATAAATGTAGCTAGTGCATTTGTGAGACCAAATGGTACCACTACAAACTCATAATGTCCATACCCTGTCCTGAAGGTTGTCTTATGAATGTCTTCATCCTTGATTCTGACCTGATAGTAACTAGACCTCAAGTCAATCTTGGAAAATACCTTTTCTCCTCTCATTTGATAAAAGAGGTCATCAATCCTAGGCAAAGGATATTTATTCTTCACAGTGACCTTGTTCAACTGTCTATAATCAATACATAACCTAAGTGTACCATCTTTGTTTTTAACAAATAAAACCGATGCTCCCTAAGGAGACCCACTCGGTCGGATATACTTCTTTTCCAACAACTCTTACAGTTGCATCTTCAACTCTAGCATCTCTGGTGTACTCATCCTATAGGGTGTCTTGGACACTGGTGCTACTCCTGGCACAAGTTCAATGGTGAAATAAATGTCCCTCTTTGGAGGAAGCCATGGAATTTCATCAGGAAACACATCCTTGAATTCCTGTAACACCTGATAGTCCTCCAACCTAGGAGTCTCATCTCCTGTTGGTTCTAGAATATGAGCTGCATACAACTGGAAACCTTTCCTACAGAACTTCTTCAACTGCATTGTTGAAACCTATCTTACTGAAATTACCTTCGGAATACCTTTCACCACTACTGGATTTCCTTCTTCATCCATGCATTCAAAATTATTGTTATAACAATCAAGCTTCACTCGGTGAGCTTCTAACCAATCCATTCCAATGAGAATATCATAGGAACCAAGCGGTAGAACATTCAGATCTACACAAGTGATCAATCCATTCATAACCAATGGACACTTCTCTACCAATTCACTGACCCTTCTCTTAGTCCCAGTGGCCAGCTAAACTAACCAAGGTTTCATATGCTTGTCCTTCTTAAAAGCACAAATCTCCACTACTCTAGGAGTAATGTAACTGTGAGTAGAACCAGGGTCAATCAAAATAGAAACAGATTGTTCAACAATCTTACATGCAACTTCAACCACAGTTGACTGGTGATCTGCCTGGTGGTCCTCCAGTGCTGCATAAATTCTAGGGATTGCTCTTGCTACTTGACCCACTGTTTCTGCTCCCTGAATGTTATAAGTTGGTCTTGCACTTTCATTCTCAAGTGGACAATATCTGCACAAGAGAGGTCCTTCACATTTCCAACATTTGAGTGGACCTTTATTCTGATGTGGCTCTTTAGGCTTTCCACCTGTCACTCCAACTGGATTACTCGCAGCTTGGGATGGTTGCTTCTGCTGATTCCTGAATCTAGAAGGTTTGAAACCTTTTCTTCTTTGGTCAAACTTCTCATTCTTCTTGTCCTTCCATGCCTTATGGTAATCAGGTTTACCTTTTCTTTTCTCATAGCAATACTTAGCCTTCCTTATTGCTTCTTCAAGGGTCCTAGGTTCATAAAACTCAATTCTATCTTTGTATGCTCGAGGCAATCCACTCAGAAACCATTGGACCTTCACTTTTTCATCTCTGATGTACTGGACATACCTCAATAGTTCCAAAAAATTGTTTGCATACTCATCCATGGTCTGTTGTCCCAATCTCAGCTCATGGAACTCCTTAATCTTGTCATCATAATACCTGTTAGAGAGGTATTTTTGCCTGAAATACTTCTTGAACTGCTTCCACTTCAGTTTCCTTTCCCTGATCTTCTTTACTTGCTTGAAGTGTTACCACCAAATGGATGCTCTTCCATTAAGATTGAATATGGAAACTCTTGCCTTCATGTTTCCTGAATAATCTTGTACTTGAAAGTACTTCTTTATCCCAAAAATCCAAGCTTCAGCTTCTTGTCCCGTCTTTATCTCACCATCAAATGTAGGAGTTTTAGCTTTCCTAAATTCATCTCGAGAGCGATCCCTATGGTGTCTTCTTATTTTCCTCTTATGAGAAGATGAACTTGTATCTCCATTGGATTCTTCAGAATCGGATGGTCCACCAGAAGTCCTTCTCCTTCTCCTAGTGCTGCTCTTACTGCCTTCTGGCCTTGATGTACCCTGTCCTGAATCTATCTTTTTTTGCAAGTCTGTCAAACTCTACAATATGTTAGCATTCAACTGATGTTGCTCTTCCTGGGATTTAACCAAGCTTCTCATGGTGGCTGCAACCTCGGACGGTGTCCCCTGGAATATCCTTCCATTGGACTCTATGTCATCATTTCCATTACAGACATTTTCTCCCATGGAATCTTCTGCTCGCTCGTAAGAATCCCGAGCATCATACCCATCATGGGTTCTCATGACTGAACCACCTCTTGCTTTACCATACTATTCTTTCTAGAGTACTGCTCTTGGAATTTGTCTCTAATTCTGCAATGTGTTAGTAGCAAACTGTTAGATGCATATCATTAATATAAATCAAAACTACTTACCTTCCTCTTCTGGAAATTCATAAAACACAACTTTGCTTAAAATACAAAGTTTTTCTCTCTTTTTTTTCAGCCCTATGACCGCTGATAATCTGCTGAAATTTGCTAAAAACCTACTTGAAAAATTACTAAGAAAATCCTTCAAAAAACCCAAATTTCCTTAGGCCCAATCGAACCTCTTCCCAGCTATCTTTCCGATTATTCAGCGGTCAAAACACCTAGTTCATCGGTGGTTTGTTCATTTATTTCTCTCCGGTGTTTCGGCAGCAAACCAACTAAACTTCCAATCTACATCAACGAGAAAATTGATTGTTCATCGGGTGCACAGTCCCTTGAGCAGCCATAATGGTGGAAAGTGATATTACAATGGTTTCCGCAGACATCTATCGGCGATTTGCTCGTCTATTTCCTTCCGGCATGTTAGGCCTGCAGTGGTCTATCATTCTGCAATGGTGGCCAACAATCCCGTTATAATTTTTGCAAACCAAAGCTTTGTCCGCGTCTAGGGCAGCATCCTATAGTGGCATCAGACACTTAGTCCTCTAGGCGTCTACAACGGTGGTTTCCACAAGCCCTAACTCTTCCACAGCATCAGCACTCCCGAGCACTTCATGCCATCATAGTTATGTTATCAAAACTCAGAACCACTGTTCACTAAACACCTCGGCATCGGCAAGTGGAGAGACTAATGCATCAGCGGGATAGTTGTTTAAGCTTCTGCGACGGTGGGTCACCTTCATTAAATCTTTTCCAATTGGTGATCCAATCCTCTAACATTTCCCGATGGCTGATGATCTCATGCCTTAGAGAAAATTTTGGATTTTCTTCTTGCCTTGTCTTCCACAGTATCGGCTCTTCAATCTTCTATTCCTCGGCGATGTCAATGACTATTCTCCTTCGATCGCCGATAATCCCATTCCTCAGAAAACTTCCAGAAATTTTGCGCTATCGGTGGTCAGAGGCTCTACCCATCGAACACATAGTTGTCTAGCCATCTGCAATGGCAAGTGCTCGATCAACTATTTTCCACTGAAGTCCATTGACAGTCTCATCAACTAACTTCCGCCGATGATTTCAACACTTAAAAAAAATTTCAAAACTTTCTTCTTATGTCGGCAGTCGAAACCACTAAGCGCTACGCATCGGCATTTTAGTCCACACGGCAGCCACAATGGCGGACTGACAAACAACTAAATTCTTCCATGGTGTCGGTGATCCCAACAATGATTTTCTGCCAACAGCATCGGCGGTTCGAACAACTAATTTCTCTCGGGGTCCACCGTCACATTGGCAGTTCCGTCATCTAAATTTTGCCAATGATTTTATGACTTAGAAAAATTTTCAAAACTTTTCTCTTTTCACTTTCTTTCGTCGCATCGGCTGTTGAAACGACTAGAAACTGCTGCATCAAACGGTTAGTTCCCTAGTCACCCGCAACGGTGGAAATCCATTCAACTAATTCTTGCCGATGTTCATAGACAATCAATACCACTAACTTTTACTGATCGCAGATGATTTCGTTACTTAGAAAATTTTGTGAATTTTCTTGTCTTCACCTATTTTCCCTAGTTTCTTCTGGGCAGTAGGTAACCTGCCTCTGTTAACTATTTCTCATGGCCCTCTAAGGCCCAAATGCTACAACATAAGCTCTGTCACTGCATCTTCACGGCCCATTCAGGCCCATGCTGCAACTAGAACTCTGATACCACACTATAACGTCCCTGACCCTCCAATCAGTGAAGAGGAAGCTACTATACATCAAATCATTTGGGCATCTAGCCCCATGAACATGAACATACATACATATACTGCCAAAGCATGACACTTAAAACATAAAAAAATATTACGAAGCATAATCATTCATATACACAATGGAAGCAAAACATATCAATCAACACTCATGCATAAACATATCAGCATTTAACATTTATATCATCATTCATCAATGGTAAATATGAGTGCAGACACAAGTTAGGTAAGAATACTTATCTTATTAAGAACTTGTTCCACAACCAGCCACATCGCTGCAACGTTCCACCCAACCATAGGCCCTCGTGCTCCTTAATCTCTCAGCAACGCTGCCACCCCCGAGCCAGGCATGATTCCCCAAGGAATAAGGAACTAGCAGGGTTACACATAGCCAAGGATAACAACACCACAAGGGTATACAATTCAGCCAAGCCAACATAATTGGGTTTATCAGGCAAACAACGGATCAGCCAAGCCAACAAAGTTGGGTTTATCAGGCCATCCAGGAACTGGGAAAGGCTAAATGTTAAGCTAGTGAGCTCATTGAAGAGCTACAGACACCAACACCAGAACCAGCCTGGCTTCTAGAACACCCACATACACCCAACACAAGGAAATCAGTCCCTTCCCTGCAACGCAGTCCCTCAAACCTTGATCTCCCTTCTAGTGCTATTCAGGGGTTGTGGAGAAGAAATCTAGATCAGTAGCTCTGTCTGTGTGGTTCTTAACCTACCAGGTTTATCAAGCACCTCAGGCCCTCATTCACCACTCCAATGCATTCTGAGGACAAAACCACTGCATGCAAGCAGCCAAACAGTTATTCAAGCTTTCACTGGTGACAAACACAATCAACTAAAACGTAGGAACTCCCAGCAATTCTTCAAGCAATACCACCACAAAAAGGGAAACACAGCCAAGTAAAACATGGGAAACCAGTAGCCCACAAATGACTATGAACCCACAGCACCCGATCATCAATGCAACCGCTGGAGAAATTGCACAGGCAGAAAATGGGGAAAGAACAACTCCCAACTATGCGTGATGGACAAAGACGCAACCCACAGAACTATTGATGCCATTACAGCCATGATTCAACGATGGAAATAATAGAACCATTATATAGTCTGACAATGGTGGAAAAAGACACAAAACTCTGCGTGAACAGAGGAAAGAATCGATTCGCAAGCCATCCATTCTATGAGGCAGAGGAGAACTAAACATGTTCGCAAGCCAACAATCGGGTGAGGAAGAGGAGAACCGAACCCCCCAACAATGAATTATAGATTCTTTTAACTCAGTCTGCATGAAGGTGAGTGAACAGCCACAATCAAGATAGTGGACAGGCCAAAAGATGCGTCGTGGAGAGAGTGTGAGCGTAGTGGTATTTCTGCCAACAAAACACTGCCCCAACTAACAATGGAATAACTAAGGTGGTGGTGATAAAAAGAGAGTGGTGACACATGGCTCTTCCCCCATGAATCAATGTTCAACATTCCCCTTCCTTATCCTTTGGAATCATGCCCCTTCTCAAATTAGTTTCAGTGAACATAGCTGGTTGGGTTATTTAATTAAAATGCATGTTTACATGATGCCACAATTTAATATATGTCGTATGTCCTGATATACCATCGGTGACCATTCCAATCTGAAACATAACATAACTAAATCAATGGTGGGGCCTTTGCCCTTAGCTCCTCACCATGATTATTTACAACATATGTATTAATGCAAACGGGGTCAAAACCGGGGTGTTACAATTGCAAGCCCTTCTCTCTCAGTTGTGGTATAATTTTTCTCTGTCGTTGATAGTTTCCTACTGGAAAATGTGATTGGGTGTTCAATTGCGCGATCTCCTAGTTGGGTTAACACTATGCCAAGCACAATAAATTAGGCATCAACATGTACATGGAATTATTTTTTCCAATCTGGAAATATTAATATTGGTGCAGCAGCCATTTTACCCTTTAGTTTATCCAGACTCTCCTGGCATTTTAATTCCATTCGAACTTGGCATCTTTTTTTAACAGCTTCTCCATTGGGGCAGTTATCTCTGCATACCCTCTTATGAATTTCCTATAATACCCAGTGTGTCCCAATGTAGAACCGAGTTGCGTGACTGATGTGGGCGGAGGCAAGTCCAGGATAATTGCTACCTTTTGGGGGTCGACCAAGATTCCATCGCGGCATACTACATGGCCCATCAGTACACCAAAAGGTGCACAGAAGATACATTTTCTCAAGTTCAGCGCAATTTGATACTGGCGACACCTCTCCAACATCATGCACAAATTTTCAATATGGTCTCTTACCAAACCAAAGACCGTCCAGTCATCAAAGTATACTTCGAGAAACTTATGAATGAAATCTTTGAAAGCAGATACTACTATTCTAGAAAAAATAGGAGGGGCATTTTTAAGGCCAAAGGGCATTACCGTGTATTGGTAGCATCCCCATTTTGTTACAAAGGTTGTCTTGTGTCGATATTCTTATGCAATTCGGACCTGATGGTATCTTGAGAACCCATCTATGAATGAGTACATTTCCTGCCCGCCAATGCTTTCCAAAACCTCATCTGTGAAGGGTGTAGAAAATGGATCATGCAAGCAGGCATCATTTAGTTTTCTCATGTCGACACAGATTCTGACTTCACCTGTCGCCTTTTTGTCCTGGATGACTATGTTACTTATCCATTCCGATTCTTCAACTAGTTCAATAATTCATGCCTCCAACATTCAATCCAGTTATGCTTTTACTTTCTCCTTATAATGTGGGTTTAATCTGTATGGCCGCTGTTTCACTGGCCTTGCATCGGGTTTGAGTGGAATTTTAATTTCACCCAAATATCCTACTATTCCCTTCATCTCCCTAAAATTTGTCGAGAATAGGTCCTGAAATTCATGTAATAGATCGGTGAATTTGGCTATTGTTTCTTCATCCCAGTAGTCTTCAATGTTGGCAAATTTCGGATTTTCCTCCAATCCAATGTTAACCTTTTTAACCTTTAGCGACTTAATGAACTGTTCACTGGAAATGTCACTTCCTTCTACCTTACGTGATCCTTCCAATTCTAGAATATTGATGTTGGTCGGATCATCGCCCGGGTCCCTAGAGTGATTATAGCACGTCATCCAATGTTGGACTGTCTCATAGCATTGGTGGGAATGCACAACACAAGGTTGAGAATACACAATCTCCAGTGGGATCTCGGTGAATATTTTTTCCTTAATATTTTTCAGCACAATATCAACTGTAGGTTGTTCATCCGCAAACTAGAATGTGTAAGTGAATTTCTACGCAACTTCTTCCCATTCCCTTGTCTCCTGACACAGCTCCATATATGCTTACCAGCCTCATGGTGTCGTCTCAAGAGTATGGATGAAATGATGAACCCATTCCTAGTGAGGGTAGTTCAAGAATGTTTTGGAACATTGTTCCAAGTGTTCGACAGGATTGGATAACCCTGTATATCTTTGGGTTACAGTTGCAATTTCTTCTCCAACCCTTACTTCTAGTAGCCTTCCGCATTGTGGCCATTCAGTTATGGTGCTCTTATGCATACCCCACCATTGCGTAGATTTTAATGCAAATTCTAGTGCAGACAGTCGACGTGGCTCTGTTACCAGTTCTTCAAATTCATTCAAGAACGCTGCCAAGTTAGGCAGTCCTTCATATGTGGGTAGTGGTTCCGACTGAGTTCCTACTCGTCTGAAAGACTTATTTATCCTGGCACATTTTCTCGATGAGACTTCATGTAATCGGTTTTGACACTTCTCCAGTGCCTCTCCTAAGTCTGATGTACATGCACTCTCACATTTCCAACTTAGATTACCATCTGCAATAGGATTAATATAATATTCCCGAAGGGTGGTTATATTGTAGATGGTGTCAAGGTGGTCACCATGCCCTTTGTTGAATACTGGTTCAACGTACCTTGGTCCTTCTAGCAGGTCAAGGGGTGCAATGACCCACATCTCATCATCTTCAAATGATAGGATCCTTCTTTTGAAATTTATGATCGTTTGGTTTTCCATTGCCCAATCAATCCCAAGCAATGCAGGGTATGAGGTGGTATCGTCTACTATGTCTATGACTTCGAAGTCCGCAAAAGTGCATAATCCTTCAATATCCACTTGAACTTGACCCAACTTTCCAACAGGGATGACCTTTTCTTGATTTGAAAGCCTTAATTGAATGGGGGACCATTCTAAGGGTGGCTTGTCGATTATTTCCCACATTTGGCACGTTGAAATGTTGACATCGGATCCCAAGTCGAGGATGATATAGTACATATCATAATCACCAATTTGTGTAGTCATCCTGAGTTCGCATCCTATCTTGACCTTGGTCTTGATACTATTAACCTTCTTTGGTGGAGGGTCTCCCTCCGGAAGTGTTTCTATGAGTGCTTCCATTTTTTCAATCGCTTCCTTATCCTTGATTAGCACTAAACAACTTAACAAGAAAGGTTTAAGTTTACTAACCTTATCTGCAGTTTTGTCCGTACTTCGTTGTTCAAATATCTTCTGGAATATTCAGGCATATCTTTCACTTGGCCTGAGGTAGATGGTTGTTCTACGCCAATGAAATCTAGACACACATCCATGAATATGCGCTTTTGTTCTTGAATCTCAATTGGTGCTTTCTTCTTTGCGGCAGGTCACACCTGGGGTTGTGCGTTCGTCGCAGGGTCTGTCTGCATCGCTTGGTTTGCACCTTTCGTAGCACCTCCCCTCGTGACCACTGCCACATTGGGTTCTCATGGTTCAACGACTATCATCTGTATATTGATAGTGGAATTCGGATTGGGAGCATTCGTCACAAGATTTGGTGCAGGGTTTGGTATCGAGTTGGCTGGTCCAAGTGTCCGGGCTTGCCATCGAGCAATGAGTTGTGGGCATTGCTCCACATTGTGATCATTTCTACAGTATGAGAAAGTCCTTATAGGTTCTGGGAAGTCCCTAGCGCAATGCCTCGATACTCCACAATTGTAGCATACAACTGGCCCCCTTCCCCGGCCAAATACTCCTCCTCCTCGGCCCCTGAAATTTCCACCCCCCCCTTTGAGGTGGTTGTAACAGGTATTTTGGTTGTTGGTACTGCTGTTGGTATAACTTATACGGGGCCGTATTCTGAAACTGGGGTGCCATCTGAAACTGCTGCAGAGATGGGAATTTCGGTGTAGCCTGGAACTAGGGAGGAGCCTGGAACTGAGGTGGGGTATGTTCAATATTTACTTACTCTTCTTCCTTCATTAAATATGCATCTACCATTTTCTCCCTCATGAGTTGGTAGGCCCTACAATATTTTTCATCATGGCCTACATATGTACAAAATTTACAATATAGACTGGTGGATGTACATACTGTCTTATGCATAAACAGGAAATCGATGTCCCGGTGTCCTCTTGTTTTGCATATATTGCACCAAGGTAATCCTTGGCTATTCAATGGGCTTGGCTCACCAGATGAAACGTAGTTCATATATGTCAGGCATTCATCTTTGGTATTTCCATTGGTCTAGCATCGGGTACACCAGAGGTCTTTGTATGCTTATTTTCCCCTTTTCATATCTTGGAGTTGGATAGTCAGATTAGCCAACTAAGACTGAATCTGTATCATTCGTGTGGCACCATCCCCTATGGGAGAAGCCTCTAGCTTCATTCCTAACTCCAATTCCTCTGTTTTTGTTGTGATCTTCTGCTGCATGAGCGGCCCTCTTATATGTGGTAGTAGCGCAGCAATAAACCACTCTTTATGTTGTACATCCGACATCTGGAAATTGACCTTGGCCATCAGGGTTTTAAACTGTTGGTCGAAGTCCCATACTGTTTCTGCTGGATCCTACTTAATTTCCTTGATTTTGGTAATACATTGGGACTCTGATTGGGGATTTCGGAACTTCGAGATCATTGCTCATCGAATATCCTCAAGAGTCTTCTGCGGAGTTCCTACTAATGTGACACAAAATTTCATGAACCAATCCAGGGCACGACCCCTTAGAGTCATGATCATCTGTGCCTTCTTTATATTGGTATTATGTACTAAGCATACCATTCAGATAGCTTCTCAAAGAAACCAATGTTGTTCTAGGTGTTCTGTTCCATTCCCATTAAAGGTACGTAATCTAACATCTATCCCCACCATTAGGGTGGCGCTGGGATTGTTCATTGGACCTCCTGAGTTTACAGGATTTATGGGGATCGCTGATGGGATTTCTTTCTCACCAGTCCCAACACTAGGACTACTAGTGTTCACAAGGGGTTCAGGTGATGGAATTCTAGGTCTTTCTCTGGGTGATCTCTCTGGAATACTGTAGTCACGTCCTATTCTTGGAAATTCTATAGACCCTCCTGATTCTGCTCTCTCAAAAATTGGGCTATAATCCTCCTCTTTGTCACAGGATCCTTCATCTAGGTATGACTCACATCCATATTCACCCTCCCTTAGCAATATATAGGCCCTCCTTCCTCCTATCACCTTTCTCCTCTTTCCTGACCAGAACCTTCTTCCGCTTCTCAAGAATCCAGTGCCTAACTCATCCTCAGAACTTCCTGGGAACATCTCTTCTTACTACCTTCCATATTACTTCTATCTCTTACATAGCATATCCTCTCCACAAACTGTGCAACTCATTCACTATGACAGTTCTCCTATCCATTTTATTGCATTGGCTTGTCTTTCGTCGGCTTCTTATCGCACGAACATCAGCATTTTAGCATCCAGCCGATCTTCTATCTCCTCCTTCATTGAGTGCCATAATATCTCCCTGATTTAATCAATGGGTCCCAGCCACTGAACCATTTGTTGGCCACTTTTCCCCACTTACGTGACCCAGGTTCTGCGTAGCCCATCAATCCAACAACTACCCGAGATACTAGCCTGATAGAGCAAGCCCCATCAGCAACACCTACGAAGTAGGTGTAGTCTCACCTGAGATATCTCATAGATGGGTAACCTCCAGAACCATGTTTCCATGATTGTCGATGAAGTATAGTCCCTTGGCTCGCAACCAAGGAGATCAATGAAGGCAGTAGGGTGGCTGGACAGAGGATTCGGTTCTGCGCGAATGAGCACAATTGTATTTCATCACGCGCGACCTGACTTTCCTTTCCCCCTCGTAGCTGGCGCAACTCGTGCAGCGTAGCTGACTCACATCAATAGGCTCTATGACTTAATTCGGGGTTCATAACAGGAATTATTCAGAATGATATATATTTATACAGTTTCAATTCAGCAAGATAATATGTTCATCCATCTACCAATTGCAAGAAACTAACAGAAATTGAACCACATTTAACATTATACGAGAAGCAACTATTAATCAATCACATAAACATTCACCACATCTATCATTCATTTGGACACAAGAAATAACGTGGAAACCCATCTGGGAAAAACCACCAAGGTGCTCTTCATCTGGCATGAGAAAGGATATAGAACCTTGCAGTCTATGAGATGCAGACTGATCTTAGGATATGCCTTTAAGTTCAGACTCATAGTTCTCATGCTCTCTGTGTTATTTCTCCTAATCTACTGCTACTACCTACAGATCCGCACACAACCTAAATCGACCTTCCTAGCATCTGCACCGCTCTAGCATAGCTTCCTCATTGCTCTATTCTCACTATTTCCTGTAGATGCCTGATTACCTTTCTCTTAGATCTGTTCTCTGTAACTGTATATAGCTCTCATCTATCAAACCTATTCCGTAATTACGACTAACAAAAAGCAACCTTCTAACTATTAAATCTCTCCTATTTATAACATTTTACATGACCACACTGGGTCGACTGCTTACAAGAAGTCTTTTAACTGTCACCATCAGCCGCCCCCCCAGGCTACAACTGCAGTGATCATGACTCGACATGAAGCACTAAAGGCCTTACTTACAGCATGCTTTCACTCGTGTGGGATCCGCCAACTTAAGCGAGCTTCTACACCCACGACTGCCCTGTTGCTTTTCGACCGTTTTCCCCATCTGTGCTTTCGGACTTGCCTTTCCTTTGCCACGCACCTCTCTGCTCTGCCTTCGTGGGCTCTTTTCCTCCTTCGCAATCTTCCTTTGCTTCTATCGCGTGTGTGGCACATTTTCCTTGGTTGCATGTGCAAACTTCCTTTTTGTTCCCCTTTCCCGAGCCAACAAATATCATGAAGGTAAAAGTAATGTTTCATTGGAGTAATTTGTCTTGATGGGTTAGAATCATCAAACTTGTTTAAGTCTACTTTAGGAAAATGATTATAGGTGTTATTATCTATAGAGCATGGTTTATTGCTATGAGGATTGAAAGGAGGTTGTTGTTGAATAAATAGTCATCAATGAGAAATTTATTCATGGTGCAACTCACTTTGTTGTGAATTCCCATGTTCTTTTGCATGTATAGCACTAACATCAACTATTTAACTTCTCATCCAACTTCTTCTCCCAACGGTATAATGTTTTATCCAACTTATTTTCCCATGTTTGGTCCCAACTGTTGATGGTTTGTTGAATGTGTTGAATATGGTCATTAATATTTGTGTATTGAGCTTACAGGTTGTCCAATCTACTAATGATAGAGTAGGTGTTCATATTTTTTGGGGTGTTCATTTGAGGTGATTTATAGGGTTCCACCATGGGTCAAATCTAGCAGGTATTAAGGATAAGCAGGTAAAAAGTGTTATAGCTCTATGATATATATAAGGGGTCTAATAGTAGTACTTGGCCAAATATATTAGGGCACTAACTAAGGAGGCTCAATTGTTCCCTTATCCTTACTACTTTACTACTGAAGTACTAAAGAGCGATATCTCTAAGTGTTGTTCTCAATGTAATACAGCAGCAAGATGCCCAATCAATTTTCTCTCAAGATAGTTCCATGTACACCTAGGAGGATTATGATATACTCAAGGGTACGAGTGAAATTCTATATATAGTTTCTATCTAATGTGGTACTACTCAAAGGGATGCCAATAGATGTTACAAAGGTGCACAACAAGGTGGCTTAAGTACCCTTGTAGTTTCTGCGTGTATGCGTCCCCAACCACGGGTTTACCTACTGAACGACAAATATTTGCGTTATTTAAATACATTGGAACATATCTCTCTAAAAAAAATTGAGCTCGTTAACCCCATAAAGAGCACTACAATTATTAGAAAATAATTTAGTTTTCTAGGTAGGGTTTGAGACCAAAAATCATAAATAAACCCTTATTTATAGACGGTTTTGAGGCTTTTGTATCTCTAAAATTTATGAAATTTTTAATATAACTTTTTTTCTTTGGTAGTATTATATGTATACTCTAAAATTCCATAGGTTACACTAAATTCTGATATGTCAAGCAAAAATTAGAGCACTTTTCCCAAGACTTGTTGATTTTGGCCTTCTTGGAAGGGTGAACTTGTACTACCTACCCCATGTCCAACTTTTTAGTTCAAAGCATGAAATTGTTACCACAAGTAATTTGGTTAATATTATTTCCAATACAACTAATGGAACTCAATTTTTATTTTTAAAAATTAAGATATAATAGTTTTATCTAGAACACCTATTTAAGGCTTGTTTTTGGGAAATTCAAATTGCATAACTTACTCCGAGTGTATCTCTAAAATGGTAGCGAACAAGAAGCTAAAAATTGGAGATAAGTTACATCCATATGTCCTTTCTATACCTTGCAAATTTTGAACCTTGAAAGGTCACAAAACAATTGAGTGAAAATGAAAAAATGACTGATTTGAAAGGGCCAAACCCTAGAAAAATGTTCCCTTTTAGCCCAAGAAAGAGATCTAATACCACTTGTTATATGATTAAACACAAAATTTCATAGAAAATATATAGAATACTAGAGAGAATAGATAAAATATATAGATATGTTCACTTTCCTCTTCAAGGGGGCAACCTCCAAGAGCAAAGTTCCAAATACAATGACAATTCATGACTAAACATTGCACATCTTACTACTTTATATATAGTGTTTCAATATCCAAAGTCCTAAGTAATTTTGGTCCCATTATTAATGAGGGTCCATAACCTAGGGGCATTTATTTAATAAAAAGGGCCCTTTTTCATTAAGTAGTTATCCACTAATTATCTAATGGGATTTATGGCCTTGTACATTGAAAATGTAAGGGGGCTAGGTAGGACTCTAATAGATTTTCATGTGGGAGTTGTATCTTGAGTGGTTTTAGTGTAAGCTTATATTTTGGCAGTATAAATACTTCCCATTTCCTAGTCAGTTGATTGTGGTGGGAATGATTCTCCAGGCTTCTCATATTTATTATGTGTTATGCTAGCTTCCTTTCTAGGCTTAATTACAGTTATGCAACCAACGCTTGCACCCAAATGGGCCAAGTAAGCTAGGGTATGGGGTTTTCCTATGGTTCCTTAGGATGTTTGTATCATGCCCAAGGATGAGGGAGGTCTTGTGTTGATTGATATGGTGACTCTGGGGAATTTTTTTTATTAAGTGGGTGGTTTAGTGTTAGTAGGGATCGTATCCTTGGTAGGTCTTATTGATGCATTGGTATTTTTTCGACCCAAATTATTGCTATAATATAGAGGGAATTTGGGTTATATGATATCATATTAACTCCACGCACTTTTAGATAGTAGGCTCCTTCATTTTCAGAAGTATTTGGTTAGTGTATACGAAGGTAGTTGGTTTTTAAGGTGACATATGTTAGGTAGATAAGTGGGGTGGGATTTGGTGGGACATTTTATTTGGACTTGGACAATGTAGGGAACCTAGTTAAGTTTGGCTCTCATAAATTGTACTCCATTATACACCAAAATCATCAGGTTGGTCCAATGCTTAATGCATAATGGGAATCTTATGATGTAGAGATTCATTGGATCTAGAGATTACATTGTGTGTGGTTGGTGTAGGTATCCTACAAGATCCAATTGTTTGCATGGATAGTGATTTATCAAGACCTTCTTACCAAGGATCACTTGACTAAGAGTGGTCTCTAAAATGGCCTTTTCCATTTTTATCTTAGGGTAGAAATGATGAAGCATCTATTATGGTATTGTGCTTTGGATATGTCTTATTGGAAACCCAATTATTCAAGGGACATTGGCATGTAAGGTTGTTAGGTGACTCTATATATATGGTATGATTTTATTTTAGTGGTATTTGCAACCTTGTTCATTCTTTGGAATCTTTGATGAAAATATAATTTCAAGAACAAGGTTATCTCTTTTTTACCTTTTGTCTTATGTAGACAAAGGAGGTATGTAGTAACTACAAGGAAAGGGTTTTTGTTGATAAATAACGCTAGATTGTTAGACTTTTGTGCCTATTTAGATTATATTGTTGTTATTGTTACTTTAAGGAAGATGGCATAAATACCTTTGTATATATCCTTTAGATTTTTTTCCATTAATGTTAATATAAAAAGTATTAAAAAAATATGTTTAGTTCTTTGTATGGATGACAGCTAATTACTCGAAGTTTGAGATAAATCCTCTGACTGAGCTTATTCCGCATAACTTGGTAATACACCCAAAATAGTGAGGATATTTCTCATAATGCTCATGGATATCTTTAACAAATAGAATCCATGAAACATAGTTCCCATGGGCCTTTTTATGCCACTCCCACCATTGCCATTATTCTGAATCCAAATACAACACCCCACCTTAAGTTTCATCATGTCATTGATAATACCATGAAGGGTGAATTAATGTTCCATTTGAGTAATCCATAATTATGGATTAGAACCATGAAACTTGTTTAAGTTTAGGAAAATGGTTATAGGTGTTATTATCTATAGAGTGTGGTTTATTGCTATGAGGACCTGAATGAGGTTGTTGTTGGAAAAATAGTCATAAGTGAGCAATTTCTTCATGGTGTGACTCACTATGTTATGCATTCACGTGTTCTTTTGCATGTATAGCACTAACATCAAATATTTAACTTCTCATCCAACTTCTTCTCCCAACGGTCTAATTTTGTATCCAACTTCTTTTCCCATGTTTCGTCCCAACTGTTTATGGTTTATTGAATTTGTTGAATATGGTCATTAAGATCTATGGATTGAGCTTCCAGTTTGTCCAACCTACTGAAAAATAGAGAAAGTGGTCATATTGTTTTGGGTGTTGGTGTGAGGTGGTTTATAGGGTTCCACCATGGGTGGGATCTATCAAGTTTTATAAGCATAAGGGAGTGTCAGGTGCTATATCTCTATGATATACATAAGGGGTCTAACAGTATTACTTGGACTAATATATTAGGGAACTAACTGAGGTTCAATCTATAATAATTTGCATAGGATGATCTTAAATCAAATGTAACCTCACAAGAATTACAACAGAGATAAGCAGAATAACGGAGAGAAAATAATGAAGGAGAAACATAAGAGAGAAAACTCAATTGGTATAAACTCTGTGTTATTATTATTCACCAGTAAGGTTACATTTATAATACATCTCCAAGGGATAAATTCATGATCCTAAATAGGTATTTGAACTCCACACATGTGGCAGGATTAGATAACATAGAAACCATCACTAGACATAATTTTCAATCATAACTCCTGAAGAATATCAGTTAACTGAGTGTAACTGGAAGTAGGTAGACCAAGAAGGAACATTAGCTAGTTACCTGATGATAACTTATGATGGAGGGTGCATAAGAGGTGTTCATTTGAGTGTCAATGCTCATCGGAGCTCATACTAACTCAGGTGATGAAAACAAGGCTAGTTAACTTATGGTAGGTTCCTAAATTATAGGAGATTGACTCAGGTGGGCCTAAAATCATGCATGAGGGTGAATTAACTCATACAAATGAGGAAGAGGGTGCATCTAAGGATGATGAGGCTAATAAAGAAAAAATAATAGTCCAAAGTGATCAAAATACTCAAGACTATACACTAGGAGGTCAACTTATAATGGTCTTAAGCACTAGGAAATCAAATAAATGATTAAGGCTAACATCTAGATGGGTTTAATATTCCAACTCCCCCTTAATCCTAACTTATGTGAAACATAAAAAGGAGATCAGGGCCCGACAACAAAGGATAAGGTCACCCTTTACATTATTCATCCATGTAAAATGAGGAAAAAGGAAAAACCACATGGGGAAAATCCTTCCTAAAAAATGGACATGAGGTACACCAGAAATAAACTACCCCAAATCCAAGTAGGTGCGAACTTGATTAGATGTTTGGAGAGATATTCTTCTTGGGAAGATGATGAATCTACTCAATTGGATCAGGAACATATATAGTTCCAAGATGGAAACTGGAACCATGTATAGCATCCGAGATAATCTGATAGTAAATAAAATATGCTTGAGAATTCAAATTATGAGAGGTAAAATCAGCTCCAAATGCAAGGAGCAAGTGTCAAAGCGAACGCAGGATGTCTCCAATTTTATTATCATTGTAAGGAATTGTGCATGTGATCATGTAGGAAGGAAGAGGAGGCTTGGGACCATGGAGAGCGAATGCTTGAGCTCCATAATCTGGTATACCTTCCAAAATATCCAGTGAATCATTATCTATCACATCAGTAAATTCATGAGATAGAACAGTAACTGATAAAAGATCCTCAACAACAAAAATTTTGAAGGACACTTGAGGTGCTTGATTCTTCACACCAAAAATGATGAGAATAGTCATGAGCATGACTAAAAATCCTTGAAAATTTAACTTCCACCAAACCAAGGTAACATCATCTCAAATAATTAGGAACAAAATTCCCATGTGCACCATTGAGATGGAAAATGCACAATTTTCTCCTTCTTCAATAAAACTATGATTATTGGTGCAAGTAATCATGTAGCAAAACATAAGAATAATTGGGCCAATGAGGGCAAATGGAACACTCCAAAATTTGATATGTCTTCTGAAACATCCAATAGATCACTAATCTACATACTATCAACAACATTGGAGAGAAAGGAATCGAATTCCTCTTCAACTTCTAGAGCAATCACTAGAAAAATTTGCTCAAAATTCATAATAGAATAATCATAGGAGAATGCTTGAGAAGGATGGAAAGATATTTCTTCTTCAAAAATGGAGGTTCGAATATCCTCCTCTTGAGCAGTTGCATGAAAAAATGAGATATCAAATTTCTCAAAAACATTTATAGCAGTAGTAGAAGGAATATCATCAAGGGGACTTTCACAATTCAAACTAAATGAGTTGAAGGTTCTATAATTTCTTCATCTTGAACAATTTCGGCTTCATGAGTAGTAGTGGAGGCTACAAATATTTTGGAGGAGATTTCAAGGAGATTTCAAATGCACTCTCCCAATGATTTTTACTAATCTCTTCAATCTGCAGACCAAATGCTCTGTCCAATATGGACCATATTTCACTTAGGAATTCAACAATGTCAATGAGATAGCACATCCTAAGAGGAATGGCTAGACACATGGATCCATATGCTATGTCACTGTTATTGAACCAAATAGACTTCTCATCATCAAATTTTGGCATTTCCACAACTCCAATAGACACATCAAAGACCTCATTGCTCTCGAGATATGCAACCATATTCAATCTCCACTCAACATAAATGAATCGTGATAGAGGAGGAACTGATATCAAATCCACAGAATTTGAATTTGTTGTACCTAAAAAAATAAACACTCTAAAAAATATGTATTGGGGATTAATTGAATCTACTGAACTCCATACGCTTTGATACCATATAATAATTTGTATAGGGAGATCTTGATCAAATGTAACATCACAAGAGTTACAATAAAGATAAGCAAAATAATGGAGATAAAATAATGAAGCGGGAACATAAGTGAGAAAACTCAATTGGTATAAACTCCATATTGTTATTATTTTCACCAATAAGGTTACATTTATAATACATCTCCAAGGGATAAATTCATGAGCCTAAAGAGGCAATTAAACTCCACACATGTGGCAGGATTAGATAGCATAACACCCTTCACTAGACATAATTACCAGTAATAACTCTTGAAGAAGACCAATTAACTGAGTGTAACCGGAATTAGGTAGGCCAAGAAGGTGCATTATCTAGTTAACTGATGATAACTAATGATGGAGGGTGCATAAGAGATGTTCAGTTGAGTGTTAATGGTCATCGGAGCTCATACTAACTTGGGTGATGAAAACAAGGCTAGTTAACTCATGGTAGGCTCCTAAATTATAGGATACAAACTCAAGTGGGCCTAAAATCATGCATGAGGGTGCATTAAATCCTATAAACAAGGAAGAGGGAGCATATGAGGATAATGAGGCTAACAATGACAAAATAATAGTCTATAGTTATCGGGATATTTAGGATTATACATTAAGAGGTCAACTGATAATGGTCTAAACACTAGGAAATCAAATGAATTATTAAGGCTAATGTCTAGATGGGTTGAATATTCCAACACAATCATGCCCTTATCCTTACTATTCGACTACCCATGTACTAAAGAGTGATCTCCTGGAGTGTTTTTCTCGATGTCCTATAGCAACAATATGCCTAATCAGTTTTATTTAAAGATGGTTCCATGTACACCTAGGGGGATTCTGATATACCTAAGGGTATGTGGAAGTGAGATCCCATATATAGGTGTTATCTACTGTGTTACTACTTGAAGGGATACCAACAGAGGTTACAAGGGTGCACAACAAGGTGGCTTAAATACACTTGTATTTTATGCATGAATGCCTCCCCAACCACAAGTTTCCCTGTTGAATCACAAATATCTTTGTTATTTAAATACATTGGAAAACATCTCTATAAAAAAATAATTCAGCTCACTAACCCCATAAAGAGCACTACAATTATTGGAAAATAATTTACTTTTCAAGGTAGGGTTTAAGGCCAAAATTTAGAAATAAACCTTGATTTAGGACGGTTTGGAGGATTTTGTAACTATAAAATTTCTGCACTTTTGATAGAAAATTTTGTTCTTCAATAGTCTAATATGTATACTCTGAAATTCCACGGGTTTCATTGAATTCTGATGTGCCAAGCAAAAATTAGGGCAATTTTCCCAAGACTTGTCGATTTTGCCCTTCTTGGACGAGTGAACTTGTACTGCCTATCCCATGTCCAATTTTAATTTGTTTTTATGAAATTTTACCACAAATACTTTGGTCCATCTTCTTTCCAATACAACTATTGGAACTCAATTTTTATTTTTAAAACTTAAGATATAATAGTTTTGCCTATAACACTTGTTTAGCGCTAGTTTTTGGGCAATTCAAATTTCCTAACTTACACCAAGTGTATCTCTAAAATGGTAGCGACCCAGAAGATTAAAATTGGACACAAGTTACTTCCCTATGTCCTTTCTATACCCTGCAAATTTTGGACCTTGAAATGTCACAAAAATTTGAGTGAAAATGCCAAGATAACTCATTTGAAACGAATGAACCCCAGAAAATTTTTCCCTTTTGGCTCAAGAAAGAGCTCTAATACCATTTGCAATATGCTTAAACCCAAAATTTTGTAGAAAATATAGAGAATACAAGAGAGAATAGATAAAATAGATAGACGTGTTAACTTGTCTCTTCAAGGGGACAACCTTAAAGAGAGAAGCTCCAAATACAATGATAATTCATGACTGAGCATTACATATCTTGCTACTCTATATATAGTGTTTCAATAGCCAAAGTCCTAACTACTTGTGGTCCCACTATTAATGAGGGTCCATCACATAGGGGCATTTATTTAATAAAGAGATACCTTTTTTATTAAGTAACTATCCACTAATTATTTGATGGGAATTATGGCCTTGTACATTGAAAATGTAAGGGGGTTAGGTAGGATCCATAGATTTCCATGTGGGAGTTTTATCTTGAGTGGTTGTAGTGTGAGATTCTCTTTTGGTAGTAAAATTGCTTCCCATTTGCTAGTCAGTTGATTGTGGTGGGAATGATTCTCCAGGATTCTCATATTTAATGTGTGTTATGTTAGCTTCCTAGCTAGGCTCAATTTCATTTATGCAAGTAGCACTTGCACTCAAAAGGTCCAAGGACGTGAGGATGTGGGTTTTGCCTATGGTTCCTTGGGATGTTTGTATCATTACCAAGGATGAGGTAGGCCTTGTGTATATTGATATGGTAACTCAGGGGAGCATTTTTTTTATTAAGTGGGTGGTTTGGTGTTTGTAGGGGTCCTCTCCTTGGTAGGTCCTATTGATGCATTTTTTTTCAACACAATTTATTGGTAGAATATAGAGGGCCTTTGGGTTATGTTATATCATCTCAAATACACATACTTTTATATAGAAGTATCCTTCATTTTCAGAAGTATTTGGTTAATGTAGAGGAAGGTAGTTTCTTTTTAAGGTGACATATGTTAGGCAGTTAAGTGGGGTGGGGTTTGGCTGGAAGGTTGATTTGGACTTGGATGATGTAGGACACTTGGTTAAGTATGGTTCCCATAAACTGTACTCCATTCTACACTAAAATAATTAATTTGGTCCAATCCTTAATGCATAATGGACATCTTATAATGTAGAGAGTTATTGGATCCAAATATTGCATTGTGTGTAGTTGGTGTAGGTGTCCTACAAGCTCGAAGTGTTTGCATGGCTAGTGATTTATCAATACCTTCTTACCAGGGATCACCTAACTAATAGTGGTCTCTGAAATGGCATTTTCCCTTCTTATATTAGGGTAGAAACAATGAAGCATATATTATGGGATTGTCCTTTGGATATGTCTTATTAGAAGCACAATTATTCAGTGGAAATTAGCATGTAATGTTGTTAGGTGACTTTAGATCTGTGGTCTGATTTTATTTTAGTGGTATTTGAAACCTTGCTTGTTCTTTGGAATATTTGACACAAATATACTTTTAAGAACAAGGTTATCACTTTTATACCTTTTGTCTTATGTAGATAAAGGAGATATATAGTAGATACTAGGAAAGGGTTTTTGTTGATAAGAACATTATATTGTTATACTTTTGTTCCTATTTATATTATATCATCGTTCTTGTTTTTTTTTTAACTAAGGGAATTAAAAACTGGGGACTGGGATGGTACTCATGTGACATGGGGTACAAGGATCCAATTCCTCTACCACTCTACCCGTAGGTGCATCCACAGGGCCCGAACCATGGCGCATAGGTAATTTTTGGGGGGATTTTAACACGAGGCCTTCCATTTACAACCACTTACAACATTTCAAATTTACCAATTGCTATGCCCCCCCACAGGCTATATTTTTGTTCTTGTTACTTTAAGGATGATGAAATAAATACCTTTGTATATATCCTTTGCTTTTTGTTTTCCCTTGAAAAAAAACAATTGCTAGAAATGAATCACATACTGCATTTGATCAAATACTCAATAAGTACATATTTAAAGTTTTTTTACAATCATTTATAAATGTATGGGATTTATCAAAATATTTTAAATTACAACATTATATATNCTTAATCTTGTAAGGACATCTGATGAAAATACACCATACCATCACTAATGTATACCACCTCTTAAATGGATCCTATGTGAGGAATCATTTCCATTATACAATTATGTCGAAGGAATTTAAAAATGGCGATGGGATTCTCGCTATTGTAGTTTTGATTTCTCATCAGTCTAGTGACTGGGTCTCTAATAGGTGTCTTTCATTTTTTCAGATGGGTTTCTTAACTGAGTTGTTATTTTCATGCGGGTTTCTTTGGTAAAGGACACATGTCACCGTCACAAGGTTTTCCCTTCATGCTTCATTAAGGCACGGATTGATTCATGGCCCCATCTCTTGGCAGACCATTTTGATGTACCGCCCCCTTTTTTCTTGTAAGTGTCCTTAAATGTAGCATTCATTGTTGCTTGATTCCTCCTGCCACCGGTCACCATGAAGTACGGAGGGACGTACATGAGACTGAATGGGAATAACCACATCACATCTATGGAGAAAGCATGGATGGAACATATATAACTCTGCAACAATTTCTATACAGATTGGGCATACCCATTTCCATGTGTGTTCTCTTTCTTTGAATATTTATCTTGCCGAAGGACCTGGTATCAACCTGGGCTCCATGTGACCATGAAGTAAAGGGAGGAAAATCCATTATAAACAGAGCCAAGTGGATTAGGACACATCTACGAATGGGTTTAGGGCACATCTGTGATGCGATTATGACATGTCTCTTGTGATGTGGCACATCCTTTATAGATTCACAGTGTGGGATTAAGACATGTCTATCATGATGTGGCACGAATGGGATTTATGGTGGGGGATTTTTAGTCCTGGTCCTCTATTCAACTCATTTCTTTTTACACCGAGGGTTTGTGGGTTTAGTCCTATGTTCAACTCATTTCTTCACATTTTGGTTGCTTATCTGTGGGTTCATTCATCACCGATCCTGGAGTTTTTTTCGATCCTGGTCCTATGTTCAGCTCGTTCATTTTTACACTTAGATTTTATGGGTTCAATCTTGTGTTCAGATCGTTTCTTGGCAACTGGGTCACTTATCTATTGTGACAAAGAAGACTCTGTCAGTGTTGCTTCATCGTCGGTTCACCACCATTAATGCTCCACCTCTGTAACACCAAATCTATTTGTTATGGAAGAATCTGTATCCAGATAAAGAAGAATCCATCTTCATAGTAAATAATACATAATGAATAAAATGTTGATGATATTTTACAATTGAAAGCATGCCTTTAAATATGGCTTAGGAACCTATTGGGAGGAGTCATGTCCTCTTATGGTAATAGTAATTATTAGTTGATTATTAATTTATATGCTGTTTATGTATTATGTATTTATTATTATCCTGGTGGGCTAGCTCAAGTGGTCGAGTGTTGTAAGTTGTGAGCAGAAGGTCTCGAGGTCAAATCCCCAAATGGATATACATTACTATATAAGGGACTCACTTGATGTCCCCGTCGGGTTATCTTTGTAATCAGAGAGAATGGGGTGAGGCCCCTTTGAGTGGGCCCCTTATGAATTGTTCCTGTGGACGTAGCAAGCCCCATTGGGGGTAAGTGAACCACAATTGAAAAATATGTATTTATTATTATTATTATTATTTATGTAACATTGCGCTTTCCTTAAAGGTGTCTTTGTCCTCAAAGTTGAGAGTGTTTATGCTCTCTTATTATGGGTTTTATTTGAAGTAATGACTCGAACGCTGCAATATTGGATCAATTTTGTTCTATGGACATGATTCTAGAACTTGTGTTGTAATCCCTTCTTCTTAAGTGGTGAGTTTTTGTAACAATACAACTTGTACTTATTGGTTTTCCATGTCGTCTTTTGGATTCCATTTATGAAGAATTGTTGATATTCACTTCCACTTTTTGCAATTTCTAAACATGTGGATGCAATAACTATTATGTCATTTGGCTGGAAACAATGGGCCGACTATATTCAACATTATTTGGAATGTAACCAACAGTTGAAAAGAATTCCACATCTACATAACTATCTACACTCGGGTTTGTAGAACCATCATAGATTATTTCATCCTTTTTAAGTAGGTATTGACTACCTCCCTATCTTTCAACTCCATAAATTAGATCATCATTAGATTTATCTGGCAAAAGTGGTTGAGAACATTGTGCAAGTGCTTTTTTCGTTACACCTATGGGTACATTTTCATCTTTATTGACATGAAAACTGGATGGTGATATGGAACTGGTTGTGTTATTCAATATGATGTCCAAGACATCAATTCCATCACTTTCAAGTTCTTTACCATGTTTTTCTTACAAGATTTGAAAATTGGATTGGGATTTAATTTCCAAATCTTCATCTTGGGAGGCCTCTAGTTCTCTTTGTTGGTTTATTTTACTGAAGGTATTGTCAACGATTTTTTCATTCGATTGTTCCTTACGGTCAAGTACTTCTTCCTTTTTCCTCATAAATCGATCAAAGATCTCATCCACTTATTCTTTAAATGAATTTATGGTTAATGTACTAGTTTAATAGTTAATTAATAATAATCCAATAAACTATTAAAAATTATTGATAACTATATATGTGTGTGTGTGTGTGTGTGTGTGTAGTTTATTTTTTGTGGTGAAAGTGGGAAGTGGGAATGTGGGAGGAATGAGTTGTTGTAGAAAGTTGGTTGAGAATTGGCAACACTAGCATTCACTTTCTAGCTCTTGGAGGAAGCATAATCCCTAAAATTGTGGTCATGTTCCCTAAGAGGGGGAACTGAGCTGGTGGCTGATTTAATTCCAAAATTGACCCAAAGAAATAGAAAATCTTATAAATACCATCAAATTGAGCAAGAGGCTCACTACTCATTATGTTCCAAGTGAATGTACCTTGTGACTTGTTGCAAACTGAAAAGTCGGGCACATAACAAATTTGATGAGGGGATAGCTAAAGTGAAATTGTTGAGTTAAGTATGCTATTGAGTGCTATGTTACAGCAAGTTGTTGTGTGGGCTATTATTCAGTGGTCTTCATCCTAATGGTTTAGTGAACAAGCTCGGGTGTCCTAAGTAAGTAATATTGGCTACTTCAGGAGAAGGTTAGGTGGAACAGTCTCCATTTGGGTGTTGTTCCCTTTTGCACATTATCCAGATTATAACTGTTGTTATTTAATTGTGATTTAATTCTATGTCTATATTTTTGGAAGTATGCTCAGTAACTACAACTTTACATTGATAGTTTATTTTCTATGATCTGTACTTCCTATCTGAAAATTATTTATATATGGGTTAGCAGCTACAGAGTTATTGGAAATTAGTCTCTATTGTTCTACGAGAAGAAACCTGAAATTAATCTACGTTTTTTCTGTTAAGTTAGTTTTAGTTTAAAAAATGTTATTTCCTTCTCTTGATATTCTTAACTATAAGCTCTTCTATCTCAGTTCTTCCTAATCTACGTTTTTTATAGTATTAGTGGCAATTCTCTGTTAATTCAAGTTTTAAAAGAATGTAACATCTATTTCTAGTAAAGACTAATGAAAAACCTTATAAAACCTATTTCAAAGGTCATTATAATATATATAACAAATTACAGAGATTTATAAGTAATGATACACAAAACCGATAATCCATAATAAGGATAAAACTCTTAAAGAGTCTTTTACCTAATTATATAGTTCTCTTTAATTAAACTAAACAGTGTTCATTTTAAAACATATCAAGAATTAAGTCTATACATCGTATATAGGTATATGCATAAATTAAAGTCTCACAGAAATAACTTCAAACTGGAACCTTTAAGTAAACCACAATGTTCAGATCCAAACTCTACATTATACTAATATATGTTTCTAGGGCCGAGTTCTATCCTTATGATCAAACCCTATATATAGGAGGATAAACAAAACTTTAAATAAAAGAAATAATTGAGCTAGGTCTATAGATCGATTATGGGTCAGGATTCTTTCCATAAAATTTTCTTTATAACGACGACATGGCCAGTCTCTTATAAAACCATTATTTTGGAATACCAAATCGAGATTATCGACAGGTTGTAGTGCTAGTTACAGGCTGTAAACCATTTTAGTATTATCATCTGTAATGTTTCATTCACAGATTAAAGACGCGACAGCCTTAGGGCTTAATCACTTAAAATAAAATAGATCATCTTTTTTTACGTTTTGACAGTGGCCTCACGGCCCAAACCATTTTCTCTAGTAGCAGGATAGTGGCCTCATGGCCTAAGAACTGTAAACATATCCATTACAAGTTTACCCAAAGCTTCATGGCCTACTAATTAAAGAAAACAAATACTGTAAAATCAAGATAGTTTTCATTACTACAAAGGCCTCACGAGCTACATCTTTTTCCATTTATAAAAATGTTAAAACTAAAATAATAAACAGCAGTAGCCATTGGTAGTGGCTCGTTGGTCTATCCCAAAAAAAACGAATATGACAAGGTAAAGGCCTCACAGTCGCTTTACATTTCTTTAAATACAAATAATGAAACTGCAAAAAAATCCAAACAGGATTCAAAGACTGAAAATGTAAAACCCTCACGGATCTCTACAAACCATCAAAACCATTGCTTAAATTAAATAACAGTAATTATCTGTGACAGTGGCCTTATGCCCCTTTTCTCAAAACAAGCACGACAATATACAAGCCTCATGACCACATTATGTATAAGCATTTACAAAAATGTAGAAAAATGCAAAACGGGACTGATAATAAAAATAGAGAGCATCTATTGAAAATTTGTATAGAGCAACAATATTATTATTAATAAACAAACGAAGTTGCAGTATTGCTAAAATAAACATGGTGTTATATAAATCCCTCATGGGTTCTTGCAAAACACCTTTACAATATCAAAACGACAAGTAGAAGAACTACCTTAGATACATCGTAAACACAAGGTGTGAATGTGGCATAGTCGATATGACTCCACAAACCATGGTAATCCCATATGCTATCAAGTTCACATATTTACCAAAGAACAGACACAGAGCTGACTCCCCAAAGCTATGGGGAAAACGCATAACAAGTCACAAATTTTTAACCACGGAGCCACAAAGGGAAAGTCCACAAGTCTTACCAAGATGTAAAACCCTCTCGGCCAACATCCAACCAAAACCCTTGTTGTTGCAGAGAATCGTTGGGATATTTCCTGTACATACGATTTCAAGGTCAAAACAACGATATATAAACTATTCCTTAACAAAAGAAAAACAATATTGCAGTTTGCAAAAGGAAATGTTTACCTATCTCTGTTTTCAAAACCACCACCAAAGAAACACAGGTGTCATAGTTTCGAGGGTTTAGAACCTTAGCAGCAAGCAATCTGTTTGCAAACAAAGTTAACAAGTGTCGAGGGCCAATAATCTCGGCTCCTCCACCTGTTTTTTTAAACCAAAAAGCCAACAAGTCGAGCAGCCAGAGTCTGCATATGTCAAATGAAGAACAATGAAAAACCAAAACAAACACTTTCATCGAGGCACCATAAACCATAGGGTTTTTCTTTATGACTTTTGGCCGCCAGCTGGTATAACTACGGCCTCCACATGGCCTGCATGTGAAAACATTAAATCCACAATGCTTGCAAATATTCTCAATCTCCTTAGTTTTCAAATTTAAATCAACCATTGTATCATTCAGGAATCTAGGCACTTTTATATAGTTCCCTCGCGATGGTATATGACAAGGTATATAGTATGGTGGGGTAACATTAGTATAAAGTTTATTTTAGAAATTGGTTAGTTTATAGGTTTATCCCCAACCCTTGGTGTCCAATATTTTTCCTAGGATGTGAATGCGTTGTAGTTTAGGATATTGTTTTCTATAGCAAGAGAACTTAAGTATGATCTTGTACACCTGCATAAAAAGAAACATAGGTACTTGCGTTAGCCTTATAGGCTAAGTAAGACATGTGACCTTTTTCCTTCCTAGCTCTTAGGTAAGACCGAAAACTGGAAAATGAAAATAGATTTTACTATTTTGCAAACAAAAGTAGTATTAACAACAAGATAGTATCATATAGAATACATGACGATGTATCGTAATAATGACATAAAAATAAATATGTTGATGGAAAATGCTAAACACACATCTCATGGATTGATCTTCCTAGGAATATATAAAGTTGCATAGAGTAAATAAAATAAAAATAATTATTCATGAAATTTAGGGATGTTACAAGTGGTACCAAAGTGAGTTTCCAAACACTAGGCCTGATTGGCTCACTCACATACAAAACCAGAAAACATATTGATTATGTTTTGCATTTATTTCTGTACAGAAATATAAAATTTTTTTTGCAGGAAAATGGAAGGTGTTGAAGCATCTACTGAAAATGGGTCTTAGCACAACAATCCAGACAACATTTTTGTAGAACTAAATAATCCACCTTCAAAGTTACTACAAACAGTTAAAGAGTTAAAAGATGAAGTACAAACTATAAAATTAGATAATGAAATAATTCTGGAACTGAATCATATTTTATTAGACAAAATACATAACAAAGGAAACGATAAAAGAAATGTTTATGAAACTGATTCTGAAACAATGTACTACACACATAAGGGAAAGAAAACAAAATATTCTGATAGTGAATCTTTTTCAGAATTTAATGCAAGGTCACATAGGGGAAGGTATAAATACATAAGTGAAAGTAGTGAAAGCGGTCGTAAACCTAGAAAAAGGAAGTATAAACCTTATGAAGAAATTTCTGGGGAATTTTAAAAGATAAAGCCTCCCATTTTTAGCGAAGAAGTAGAAAAAGGTGAAGAAGTCGAGGCTTGGTTGTTAGGAATGAAGAAATATTTCCATATTTATAACTATTCTGACAGACTGAAATCCCGAGTGGCTATCTACAACCTCAACGGAAAAGCTGATATCTGGTGGAAGGACATAAAAAGAGTCAAAAACCTTAAGGACAAGTATCCGAACTTGCAGAGTATTTAAAAAGTATTTTAAAATGAGGTTTTTATCATAACAGTACTACGAGGAAAGAGCTTAAGAATTCTATGAACTAAAACAAGGATCAATGTCAATGAAAGAATTAAGTAGCAAATTTCTAAGTCTGTTAAGATACGTACCTTATATAATTGACGAAAAACATAAAACAAAAAAAAATTTAAGTTATATGCCCACTAGCTTCAAGGACAGAATTGAGTTTGATAACCCAAAGACCCTTGAAGAGGCTATGAGAAAGGCTGATTTCTGTTATGAACAGATTAAAAAGAGAGAAAGCTTACCTAACTATAAGAATAAAAGAACAAGTAACGTTGATCAAAAGAGAAAGGAGTTTAAGTCAAATAAGAGTTTTGGAAATAATTCTTAGAACTTCTCCAAAAATCATTATCAAGGAGCAGATTTTAAAAATAAGACACAACAAAATACTACAGCACCAAAACGTAGGGATATACCTAACAATTTTGTTAGAAATAATGAACATAAGGAACCTGTAAAGTGTTGGGAATTTCAAGGACCACATTATGCCAAGTATTGTCTGAACATAAAGGGGAACTTCGGAAACGTGCATACCATTCAGGAAGAGGAAACAGTTGGAGATGTGGCAAATGAAATTCCCAGAATAAATGCAGACTTGGAGAACCGGCAGGCGGATCGTCAGACTTCCATGGTGGAAGTGCAAGGTATGATACAAAACCAGTTTGTTTCCATTCTGATTGATCCATGTTCTAGTTTAAGTTATGTGTCACCTAGCATAGTGGAGAAGTACAATTTATCATTTGAAAAAGTTTGAAAAATCTTGGCTGGTCCAGTTAGCTACAGGAACTAAAAGGAAAGTAGTTAATTATGTTCAAAACTGTAATTTGCTTATGAGTCAATTCGAAACTCAAGTCAAGTTAAATGTGTTACCGTTAGGATCTTATGATGTCCTAATAGGTATGTATTGGCTGGAAAGACATCAAGTAATTTTAAATTGCTTTTAGAAAACTTTTACTTGTTTGAATGATAAAGGAGAAAGGATTACGGTCATAGGAATACCTAGGAAAATTTATGTTAGACAAATCTCATCCTTACAAATGAAAAAGGTTGTAAAGTATTTGATGTACACATAATAAATAATGAACAAATTGGTAAAGAAGATAAGCCAAGATTCGATGATATTCCAATCCTACAAGATTTCTCGGATGTCTTCCCGAAAGAAATTCCAGGATTACCTCCAAAGAGAGATCTAGATTTTACGATCGAATTAGTACCAGAAGAGGTACTGAATTCAAAGGCTCCTTATTGAATGAATATTTTATAAATTAACGAATTAAAATTACAATTGCAAGAATTAATAGACGAAAGCTATGTAAGACCAAGTGTGTCCCTTGGGGAGAACCTGTCCTTTTCGTTAAGAAGAGAGACGGTACATTACATCTATGTATAGACTATCATCAACTGAATAAAATGACAATTAAAAATAGGTATCCTCTACCCCGCATCAATGATCTATTTGATCAGATACACAGAGCGACAATATTTTCAAAAATAGACTTGAGATCTGGATATCATCAAGTCAGAATTAAAGACGAAGATATCTTTAAGACTGCTTTCAAAACTAGATACGGGCACTATGAGTTTGTGGTTATGCCCTTGGGGCTAACAAACGCTCCAGCAACCTTTATGTGCTTAATGAATAGTGTACTAAGTAAATACTTAGATAAATTTGTAGTCGTCTTTATAGATGACATATTAATTTATTCTAAGACAAAAAGAGAACATGACGAACACTTGCAGATAATACAACAAGTTTTAAGAAAACATAAAATATATGCTAATTTTAGTAAATGTGAATTTTATAAAGATAAGATACAATATCTAGGGCACGTGATATCCAAAGAAGGAATATCGATAGACCCGGATAAGATAAAAGCAATAATTGATTGGCATGTTCCCAAGGACGTAACTGATGTACGATCCTTTATGGGAATAACAGGTTATTATAGGAAATTTACAGAAGGATTTTTGAAAATCCCAAATCCTATAACATCATTACAGAAAAAGGGCAAGAGATTTGTCTGGGATCAAAAATGCAAAGAAAGTTTTAATAAATTGAAAGGATTATTAACCACTGCACCCATTTTAAAAATAGCAGATCTAGGCAAAGATTTTGTTGCCTGCACTGATGCATGCAATGAAAGTTTGGGTAGAGTACTGACTCAAGAAGGTCATGTAATTGCTTATGAATCGAGCAAGTTAAAAACGCACGAAAATAATTATGCAAATTATGAATTAGAGTTGGCTGCCATAATTCATGCTTTAAAAATGTGGTGCCATCATCTAATAGGTAAAAGGTTTTTGCTAATGTCTGATAACATAAGCTTAAAATATTTGTTTGATCAACAAAATCTAAACGCAAGGCAAGCTAGATGGTTAGCATTCCTTAGCAAATATGATTTTGAAATCAAACACATTAAAGGAAAGGAAAATAAAGCGGTTTACTCCTTAAGAAGAAATGCAATAACAAGTTTTATAGCTGCCATTAGTAGTTATAAAACTGAATTAGAGGATAAATTGGAAGAAGGAATAAAACTGGACACAGAATACCAGAGTTTAAAAGAAAAAGTAACTCATAATGTATCTAATATAAATACAAACTACAGTTTAAATGAAAAAGGCTTAATACTGTATAAAAATAGACTTTATGTGCCTAACATATTGGAAGTTAAACTGTTGATTTTGAATGAAGTACACAAAAGTCCTTATTCCGGACATCTGGGGTATCAAAAGATGATAACAATGTTGAGAAAGGCGTATTTCTGGCCTAATATGAAGAATGAAGTTGCTGAATTTTTAGCTAGGTGTATAGAATGTCAACAAGTTAAAGTTGAACACCAACACCCAACAATTCATTTACAACCATTACCAATTCCAAATTGAAAATGGGAAGTCATCAGTCTTGATTTTAAAACTGCTTTGCCTAAAAATCAGAAACAAAATGATTCAATAATGGTAGTTGTGGATAAACTAAGTAGGGAAGTGAACTTTATACCAGTTAAAACAACTCATAAAGCTGCTAATATTGCTGACATATTTATGAAAGAAATCTTTAGTTTGCATGGAATTCTAAAGGTTATAGTTTCTGACATAGATCCTAAGTTTAATGGTAATTTTGGACATATTTATTTAAAGGACTAGATACTAAATTAAATTTCAGTATTGCTTATCATCCGCAAACAGAAAGAGTCAATCAAATACTAGAAGATATGTTACGAATGTATGTTAGAGACTATCCCAAGAAGTGGGAAGATTATTTGCACTCATTTAACTTTGCGTATAATAATCATTATCAATCTTCAACAAAGCTTAGTCCTTTTAAAATATTATATGGTAGAAAATGTAACACTCCTATTACATGGATTAATCCAGTTGACAGATTGATTTTAGGACCTGGGTATTTAAAAGAACTAGAACTAACAGTGAAACAGGTACAAAGCAATTTGAAAATTGCTCAGGACAGACAAAAGAGTCATGGCGACCTTAAAAGAACTCCGAAAGAATTCCAAGTAGGTGAGCATGTATCTGTTAAGGTAAAACCCAGAAAGAGCTCCTTTAAGTTAGGGAGTTGTGCTAAATTAGAATCCAAGTATTGCGAACCATTTGAAATATTGGCAAGAGTGGGGCCAGTGGCATATCAGTTATCTTTTCCACCTAATCTTAAAATACATAATTTCTTTCACATTTCTATTTTGAAAAAGTATGTACACAATGCTACTCATGTGATTGACTGGAATGTGATTCAAGTAGAACTAGAAGGATATTTTTAGGTGGAACCAGACTTTATTCTCGATGAGAGGGAAATTTTTCTCCGAAATCACACCATTGGGAAGGTAAAGGTGCAATGGAAACACCTCAGTCCAGATGAAGCAACCTGGGAATTGGAGAGTGATATGAGGGTGGCATATCTAACTATGTTCCAAGAAGACTCAGAGAAAACTTAAGAAACATCGAGCATGATGTTGAACTTAAAGGTGGGTGTTTGTAACACACCTAGAACTGAAAAGTAAATATTTATTATTTATTTCAAAAAAAAAACATTATGTTAAAATTATTGTAAATTTTTATGACCAAGTTGGTCAAGGATGACTTTAATTGAATAATTATTTATTTTAATAATTAAATAGAATAGACCCCTATCCAAATGAGACTGTTGAATTAGTGTTCATTGACCCACTAGGAGGAATGAGTAGCTGTAAAACGTGGGTTGACAAGTGGCAGCACTAGCATTCACTTTCTAGTTGTTGCAAGAAGCATAATCCCTAAAATTGTGGTCATGTTCCCTGAGAGGGGGAACTGATCTGGTGGCTCATTTAATTCCAAAACTAACCCAAATACCTAGGAAATCTTATAAATACCATCAAATTGAGCAGGAGGCCCACTACTCATTCTGTTTCAAGTGAATGTACCTTGTGACTTGCTGCAAACTGAAAAGTCGGGCACACAAGGAATTTGATGAGGATATAGATAAAGTGGAATTGTTGAGTTAAGTCTTCTACTGAATGCTATGTTATAGCAAGTTGTTGTGTGGGCTATTATTCAGTGATCTTCATCATAGTGGTTCAGTTAATAGGATCGGGGGTCCTAAGCAAGTAATCTTGGCTACTTCAGGAGAAGGTTGGGTGGGACAAACTCCATTTAGGTGTTATCCCCTTTTGCACATTATCTAGATTCTAACTGTTGTTATTTAATTTTGATTTATTTCTATGTTTGTATTTTTGGAAGTATGCTCAGTAACTGCAACTTTACATTGATAGTTTATTTTCTGTGATCAGTACTTCCTATCTGAAAATTGTTTATAGATGGGTTAGTAACTACAGATTTATTCGAAATATTCTTTGTTGTTCTACAAGAAGAAACCTAAAATTATTCTAATTTTTTATGTTAAGTTAGTCTTAGTTTAGACGATGATATTTCCTTCTCTTGATATTCTTAACTATAAGCTATTCTATCTCAGTTCTTCCTAATCTACTTTTTTTATAGTATTAGTGGTAATTCTCTATTAGTCCAGATTTTAAAAGAACATAACATCTATTTCAGTGAAGACTAATGAAAAACCTTATAAAACCTAATACAAAGGTAATTATAATATATATAACAAAATATAGAGACTTATAAGTAATTATACATAAAACCGATAAGACATAATAAGGATAAAACTCTTAAAGAGTTTCATAGCTAATTATATAGTTCTCTTTAATTAAACTAGTTAGTGTTCATTTTAAAGCATATCAAGAACTTAAGTCTATACATTGTATATAGATATATGCACGGTTTGAAGTTATTTCAAACTGGAACCTTTAAGTAAACCACAATGTTCAGATCCAAACTCTACATTGTATTAATATATGTTTCTAGGGCCGAGTTCTAGCATTATGATCAAACCCTAGATACAGTAGGATAAACAAAACTTTAAATAAAAGAAATAATTGAGCTAGGTCTACATATCAATTACAGGTCAGGATTCTTTCCATAAAATTTTCTTTATAAAGGTGACATGGCTAGTATCTTATAAAACCATTATTTTGGAATACCAAATCGATATTATCGATAGCCTGTATACGATTTTGGTATTATCATCAGTAATGTGTCATTCACATATTAAAGACACGACAGCCTTAGGGCTTCATCACTTAAAATAAAGTATATCATCCTTTTTGACGTTTTGACACTGGCCTCACGTCCCAAACCATTTTCTCTAGTAGTATAATAGTGGCCTCACAGCCTAAGAACTATAAACATATCCATTACGATTTTACCCAAAGCTTCATGGCCTACTAATTAAAGAAAACAAATACTATAAAATCAAGATAGTTTTCATTACTACAAAGGCCTCATGGGCTACATCTTTTTCCATTTATAAAAAACTTAAAACTAAAATAATAAATAGCAGTGGCTCATTGGCCTATCCTAAAAAAAAGAATACAATAGTGTAAAGGCCTCACATCCTCTTTACATTTCTTTAAATACAAATAATGAAACTGTAAAAAAATCCATTCATGATTCAAAGACTGAAAATGTAAAACCATCAGGGGTCTCTACAAACCATCAAAACCATTACTTAAATTAAATAATAGTAATTATCTGTGACAATGTCCTTACACCCCTTTTCTCAAAACAAGCACGACAATATGCAGGCCTCATGGCCACATTATGTATAAGCATTTACAAAACTATAGAAAAATGCAAAACAAGACTCATAATAAAAATAGAGAGCATCTACTGCAAATTTGTACAGAGCAGCAATATTATTATTAATAAACAAACAAATTTATAGTATTGCTAAAATAAACATGGCATTATATAAAGCCCTCACGGGTTCTTGCAAAACACCTTTATAGTATCAAAACGAAAAGTAGAAGAACTGCCTTAGATACACTATAGACACAAGGTGTGAATGTGGCATAGTCGATATGACTCCACAAACCAGGTTAATCCCATATGCTATCAATTTCACGGATTTACCAAATAACAAACACAAATATGAAGCCCCAAAGCTATGGGGAAAATGCATAACAAGTCACAAATTTTTAAACAAAGAGCCACGAAGGGCAAGGCCACAAATCTTACCAGGTTGTAAAACCCTCTCAGCCAGCATCCAACCCAAACCCTTATCGTTGTAGAGAATCATTGGGATATTTCCTGCACATATGATTTCAGGTTCATACAATGATATATAAACTATTCCTTAACAAAAGAAATACAATATTGCATTTTGCAAAAGGAAATGTTTACCTATCTCTGGTTTCAAAACCACCACCAAAGAAACACAAGTGTCATAGTTTCGAGGGTTTAAAGCCTCAACAACAAGCGGTCCGTTTGTAGGCAGAGTTAACAGGTGTCGAGGGATGAGAATCTTGGCCCTCCACCTTTGTTTTTAAACTAGAAATCCAACCATTTGAGCAGCCAGAGTCTGCATATGTCAAATGAAGAACAATGAAAAACCAAAACAAACACTTTCACTGAGGTGCCATAAACCATAGGATTTTTCTTTATGACTTTTGGTCGCCATCTGGTACAACTATGACCTCCACATGGCCTGCATGTGGGAACATTAAATCCACAACACTTGCAAATCTTCTCAATCTCCTTAGTTTTCAAATTTAAATCAAACATCGTATCATTTAGGAATCTAGGCACTTTTATATAATTCCCTTGCAATGGTATATGACAAGGTATATATTATGGTGGGGTAACATTAGTATAACGTTTATTTTAGAAATTGGTTAGTTTATAGGTTGATCTCCAATCCTTGGTGTCCCATCTTTTTCCTAGGATGTGAATGATTTGTAGTTTAGGATATTATTTTCTGTAGCAATAGAAATTAAGTATGATCTCGTACACCTGCATAAAAATAAACATAGGTACTTGCATTAGCCTTATAGGCTAAGTAAGACATGTGACCTTTTTCCTTCCTAGATCTTAGGTAAGACCAAAAACTGGAAAATAAAAATAGCTTTTACGAATTTGCAAACAAAATTAGTATTAACAACAAGATAGTATCGTCCAGAATACATGACGATGTATCATAATAATGTTGTAAAAATAAATAAGTTTATGGATGTTATACCCAAATCTTGTCACCAACATGTGATGAGATCCTTAACACCTATGTTTGCCCTAAATCCCAAACTTGGAGTGGAAATATGCTCTAGATGTCAATTCTAGATAATAAAAAAACCCTAGCACTGCTTTTTCCCTTTAGCTGGTGAGCGGTACCTTGTTCAGCACCGCCTAAGTCCTGTTATAGAGAAGCGGTGCCACCGCATATGTGCTTTTTTCTTGGAGCGGTTCTTACCCTTCACCGCTCTGTCATAAAGGTATATAAGCAGTACCCTTGGTAAAATTGGAGAAAAAGAGGATTCTCAAGGTTTCTAGAACATGAGCTTCATGTCCTCCCTTATCCCTATCAATCTGGGTTGGTTGGAGTCAAGATCCTTCTTGGTAGGATCTTATGGCAACCTCACCCACAATTCTATCAACTATCCCTATCCATTGAGCCCTATAAATACAAGCTCATGTCCCATAGTTGAGGCGGAGAACTGAATGGTAATGTTATGCTGTTGAATTGACTACCTAGCCCAATCCATTGGAGGGCACAAGAGAGCAAGTTGGAGCTATCGGGGATAGGTTTTTTTCTTGTGGAAGAGTTTGTCAACACTAAGGAAATGGTTGTAAGCTTCTTCATTGATTTCTTGATGCAAATATGATTTCCGTCCCACATATTTGTTGTATTGATCTCGCATGTATATGTTATTGGATTCCTTAGTCACTAGTATGAATGTGTAAATAATTTTCTGTTAGATTTGATGTTCTTGTTTGTTTGACATGTTCTGCAGGTACACAGGTTCGTCATCAAAGCATTATTCTAGGCGTTTACAACATTCAGGGAAGGTTTTCACCCTTTGTTGTTCACTTGATTGTTCTGGATCTGAACCATTCAGACCAGAGGAACAGCTTCTGTTCGCAGAAGGTGAAATATTCCTGCGGAGAGAAGTTGTTCCTTTGGTCTAAATGGTTCAGATCCAGAACAAATAAGTGAATGACAAAGGGTGAAAACCTTCCCTGAATGTTGTAAACACCTGGAATAATGGTTTGATGACGAACCTGTGTACCTGCAGAACATGTCAAACAAACAAGAACATCAAATCTACCAGAACATTATTTACACATTCATACTAGTGACTAAGGAATCTAGTAACATATACATGTGAGATTAGTACAACAGATATGTGGGAAGGAAATCAGCTTTGCATCAAGAAATCAATGAAGAAGCTTACAACCATTGCCTTAGTTTTGACAAACTCCTCCACAAGTAAAACACCTCATCCCCGATAGCTCCAACTTGCTCTCTTGTTCTCTCCAATGGATTGGGCTAGGTAGTCAATTCAACGGCATAACATTACCATTCAGTTCTCCCTCTCAACTATGGGACATGATCTTGTATTTATAGGGCTCAATGGATAGGGATAGCTAAGAGAATTGTGGGTGAGGTGGCCATAAGATCCTACCAAGAAGGATCTCGACTCCAACCAACCCAGATTGATAGGGATAAGGGAGGACATGAGGCTCATGTTCTAGAAAACTCGAGAATCCTCTTTTTTTCCAATTTTACCAAGGGTATCGCTTATATACCTTTATGACAGAGAGGTGAAGGGTAAGAACCGCTTCAAGAACAAAGCACATACGTGGTGACACCGCTTCTCTATAACAGGACTCAAACGGTGTTGAACAAGGTACCGTTTATCATCAGCTAAAGGGAAAAAGTGGTGCTAGGGTTTTTTATCTAGAATTGACATCCAGAGCATATTTCCACTCCAATTTTGGGATTTAGGGCAAACATAGGTGTTAAGGATCTCATCACATGTTGGTGACAGGATTTGGGTATAACAATGGAAAACGCTAAACACACATCTCATGGATTGATCTTCCTAGGAATATATAAAGTTACATAGAGTAAATAAATAAAAAATTATGAAATTTAGGGATGTTACACTCTGATACAACTGTAACACCGAATTTGGGTGTTATGGAAGAATATGTATCTAGATAAAGAAGAATCCATCTTCATAGTAAATAATACATATTGAATAAAAAAATTGATGATATTTTACAATTGAAATCTTGCCTTTAAATATGGCTTAGGCACCTATTGGGAGGAGTCATGTCCTCTTACCGTAATAGTACTTATTAGTTGATTATTAGTTTATATGTTGCTTATGTATTATGTATTTATTATTTTATTATTATTATTATTATTTATGTTACACCCTCAATGCTCCATCAATACAGCAAGGGTCGTGGTTGCATTCATACTTGGACTTGCATCTTAATTGCTCCAGGTATAGTTGAATTTTTTGCATTTTAAGTGGCTTATCTACTTAAGATTTCAAAGATCTTTTTAGACTCTTCTATTCACCAAGTTTGTTGCACTACCTTTGTTGTGCAACATCTATAAAAATCCCGAGGTAACCATTCTTTGATACATTTTTCATTTCATTTTATTGTCTTTCTTTTGCTGGTATTTATTTACGTTGTGGTTTTCCAACAAAAGTTTGAGAACCTTATCAAAATCACAAGTATTATTTCACCCTATTGTACAATTTTAGACAATAGGTGTGCTAGAAAAACATTCGATTATGATTCCAGTTCCTTTGAATTCTTAAAATTTGCACTATGGGAAATGTAATCCTTGGCATTTTAAATTTTAATCGTTAATTTCTTGTCCACATATGTAAGTTATACAATCCCTTTAATGATATTAAACCAAAAAAAGATTATCTTGCAGATATTTGACAGTGGATTTATTGTTGGTTTGAATTGATATATGTTTAGTGTCAACTTGAGGGTTTCATTGTGTAAGTTGTTCGTAATTGTTGTTCCCAATTATCTTAATATAGTCTCATGAAATAATGGACATGGGACATGGTTACGCCATCTTAAATCCTACCTATCCACCTCATTTTTTACAGAGGATTTATTGTTGGTTTGAATCGCTATATGTTTAGTATCAATTTGAGGGTTTCATTGTGCAAGCTCTTCATAATTGTTGTTCCCAATTGGCTTAGCAAGGTCTCATGGAATAACAGACATGAGACATGGTTAATACATTTTAAAGTGTACCTATCCAGCTCGTTTCAAACATCTAAGATTAATCATAATTCACTCTAGTAGTAGTTAGACTTGACCCTTTAAAAGACTAATGGAGAGATTTTGCTATATGTTTAGTGTCAATTTGAGGGTTTCATTGTGCAAGTTGTTCATAATTGTTGTTCCCAATAGATTCTCATGGAATAAAAGACATGAGATATGGTTAAGCCATCTTAAAGCTTACCTATCCACCTCATTTCTAACATCTAAGATTATTCACAATTCACTCTAGTACCAGTTAGACATGACCCTTTAAAAGACTGATGGAGATATTGTGTTATATGTTTACTATCAATTTGAGGGTTTCATTATGCAAGGTGTTCATAATTGTTGTTCCCAATTGGCTTAATAGACTCTCATGGAATAACAAACATGAGACATGGTTAAGCCATCTTAAATCCTACCTATCCACCTAATTTCTAACATCTAAGCTTGTTCATAATTCACTCTAGTAGCAGTTAGATATGACCCTTTAAAAGAATGATGGAGAGATTTTAAAATGACCCCTTTTGATTCTCTGAAAAATGAAGCCTATAGACTGATATATATTATTTTACATCAAATTACATCTACCATGGTCAACCATGCACTTTTAGTTAGCTTGAACAATGAAAAATCCAAGTATTTATCTACAAACTTAATTTTCCTGGCCACCTACAAGGAATCTCCTTCCATTAGAAGGCGTCATATACAACAAAACATGGATTTCATTTTCCTTAAAAAACTCTCCACTACAATAAGATGTCATGCGACATGATTTAGGGCTCTTCCCAAGGGGACTAGGCAACAAGATGAAAGAATATGTGAGGAGGTTCCAATGGCACATAATACCCTCAAAAGTCTAAAAAAAATTATTGACATTAATAAGGTTTGACAATCAAGACACTTCCATTATAAATGCAGTCTACCCAAAAAATTGTCATGCTAAAATGTGTCTCTAGTGTGTGTGGCAAGCCTTTAACCCATAATACTTGCAATTTAATTTGACATACATGCTTATTTTATACAACCATTACATGGAAACTACGATATCAACAAGGCTATAGTTAATTTACCTAAATTAGATATGGATGGGTATAATACTATTTATTACATTGAGAGCTAACTAAAGAGAGAGTAATACGAACCTTAGAACATCCACATGGATGTTGACTTAAGACTTCATGCAAACTCTATTAGGACAATTCCTAGGGTAGTGGATTAACTGTTGGTTTAAATTGTTGTGTTTAGTGTCAATTTGAGAGTTTCATTGTGCAAGTTGTTCATACTTGTTGTTGGTAACAGAGTTTTCTCCAGCAATTAAAACTAGAATTTCTCATTAACCTAGTAAACACATACACGCATCCCTATGCATGGATTCATGTGGAACAATTTTCATTTTATATTTTTCCTTTGTGGATTTACTACAAAGTGTTCCACATGAATGCGTTAACTCATGTTCAGTGGTTTCTAAAAGCATTTCAATTTGAGTGAAGCTCCTTGTTCTCCAATTGAAATTTTGCACTAAGAGAACATCAAAGGGAACTAAGAATCACTTGGAGAAAACCTTAAATGTTGACTTAATACTTCATGCAAGCTCTCTTAGAAAAATTCCTAGGACATTGGATTTATTGTTGATTTGAATTGTTATATGTTTAGTATCAATTTGAGAGTTTCATTGTTTGTCCAGTTGATCAAAATCACAGGTATTCTTTCACCCTGTTGTACTTTTTTCTACAATAGTTGTGCTAGAAAAACATTCGATTATGCTTTCAGTGCCTTTAAATTCATAAAATTTCCACAATGGGAAATTTAATCCTTGCAATTTTTAATTTTAGTCGTTAATTTCTTGTCCATGAATGTAATTTTTACATTCCCTTTAATGATCTTAAAACAAAAATAGAATATCTTGTAGATATTTGATAGCGGATTAATTGTTGGTTTGAATTGCTATGTGTTTAGTGTCAATTTGAGAGTTTCATTGGGAAATTTGTTCATAATTTTTGTTTCCAACATAGTTTTATCCAGCAATTAAAATTTGAACAACTCATTAACATGGCAAAAAAATACGCGCATCCCTCTGCATGGATTCATGTGGAACAATTCTCGTTTTTTATTTTTCCTCTGTGGATTTATTACAAATTGTTCCACATGAATGCTTTAACTCATGTTCAATGGTTTCTAAAGGTATTTCAATTTGAGTGAATCTACTTGTTCTCGAATTGAAGTTTTACATGAAGAGAAGATCAAAGGAAACTAAGAATTGCTTGGAGAAAACCCTAAATGTTGAATTAAGACTTCATGCAAGCTCTTTTAGGAAGATTCCTAATATTTGGGGGGAAATGAATATTAGATAATATGAATATTGTTATAGGTGATGTGAGTTACTTTTCAATTTTGAATTACAATGAAAATCCTCTTCAAATGTGTTGATTGTCATAATTACATCAAATTGTAGTCCTTTTTAAGGAGAAATTGGAGGAAGAATGATATAGGTTGCAAAAAAAGGAAAATTTTATAAACCATTTAACCAAAAAAGTAATTAGAAATTATAGTTATACACTCAAACAACTCCCCATATCATGTGCAACACTTCATTGAAAATCCTTGGAGTTAAAGATAATGTTGGAATTCAAATATCATTTTCTTCGGTACTAGAGTTTGCAAAGAAAACCTTTTCAGCACATGATGATTCAACAAGGCACTTTGCAAGATTCACCTGAAGCACAAGGTTACTTTAACTCGATGACAAACATAGATCACAGTACCAAATATTGAGAACTTGGTAGGAAACTTATAAGTCTGATTTAAGGATTTTGCATGTAATTAAGATGCTACTTTATTCCCTCAATTGCTAATTTTCTAGCCCTAACAAAAAGCTTGATGCCTAAAGAAAATTGTTACATTCCGTGGCATAATTTGGTGACAACATTGTAAAATTTTCTAAGTGATTGCAATTTCCCTCCATATTAGCATTTGTACCCTTTAGTCCATATGTCCCTTTGGTGCCCTATATAAAATTGTCATTTTTTTCTATTGAAGAAAAATACTTATTACCATTTGCTAAGGCTATTGCAAGAAAGAAACTATTGTTTCTACTCCAAGAAAAATATATCTTTCGCATCATACTTTCTAACTCTTTGTTGGTAGTCTAGGTTAGGATGACTCTACACCTTACACACACTCAATTTCAAATTATTTATTCTTTTGTTGTTAATTTACAAAAAGGGTATTTTCCTTCTTAACATGTAATATTTGATTTGCAATTAAGCCCCTTTGCACTTTGGATTTCAACTACTTTTAGAAGGTTCCAAAGTGTTGTTGCCTTGCCACGAATCTCTTCATTCAAGGGGTTGAATCAAAGTTGTTGGATTACATGTTCAAGCTCCTCTTATAATTGCCTTATGTTGCTTTCCTTAGATACAACAAATTTCTTAAAATAACCCTTAAGGATTAAGGTGGTTTAGCTAATGGAACTATCCCACCATTCAATCTAAGCATATTATCCTCGTGACTTTGGAATAGGTTCAATATTTTTATAATGTAATATAGCAGTGACAATTCTTTAGGTGAGAAACATTACTAATATAACACATATTAAATATATGCATTTTTCTATTCTCCGTGAGTTGGAGCAATATATAGGTTGTTGGTTTGACAATGTAGTCTTCCCTAGCCCCAATATATAACCATCACGTTTAAGCATAATCCACAATAATATGTAGATGGGTCTATGTCACAATTAACATCAACAATAATAAGATGGGAAAACACTAGAGTTGTTACACATCCCCTTTGCTTTACCATGAAATGAAAATGGTTGTGTTTGAACATATAAAAATCATTAAACTATTCTGAAGAAAGCTCAACAATGTTGACTTCTTGCATATAAAAGCTATATAAACTCTGAAAGTAAGCCTTATATTTCCTGACTATAACTTTAATGCAATGTGTTAGTATGTATATATATTATAGATATCAACATATACAATGATTGTTGGGTTTCAATGCCACAACCAAAAAAGAAATTTTTTGGAATAAAGACTTCATTTTCTTGACCATAAATTTGATGCAAGGGTCGGTTTGCAAAAAAAAATGATTTTTTCAAGGCATAATAAATTACATCTTTTGTTGAACTACATTGTACATCACAACGCAAGAATATATTTGCATTTACGATCTGGAGTTATTTCCTGCTATGTATAAACTTTCCTCTCTACTTGTGGAATTGAAATCCAACAACCATTGTCTATCTTCATATCTATAATATATATAGACATTTATTTCTTGTGTTTCTATTATTTCCATTGATGTACTTTACTAGGATGATTCCATATAATATAATGCAAACTTTTTTTAATATACTATAATTTATTGTCAATGTCTGGCCATTCAAAGACGTGTTGAACATTATACATATATATTATAGATATAAATATATACAATGGTCACTTGATTTCAATGCCACAACCAGAAAGGCAAGTTCCTGAAAGAAAGTCTTAACTTTCTTGACCGTAACTTTGATGCAAGAGCTTATATGCACACACAAAAAAGTCTTTTTGCGAGGCATATTAACTTGCATCTTTTTTTGAAGTAATTTTAAATCACTATGCAAGAAAGAATTTGAATGTAAGATATATGGTGATTTCTTGGTATGTATCTACTTTCCTTTTGGGTCGTGTTATTTAAATGACCAACCATTATATATCTTCATATCTATAATATATATAGACATGTCTTTATTGTCTTTTCCTTCTTAACATGTGATATTTGATTTGCAATTAAATCCCCTTTACACTTTGGATTTCAAATACTTTTAGATGGTGCCAATTTTTCATTGCCTTGCCATGAAGCTCTTCATTCAATGGGTTGAATTAGAGTTGTTGGATTACATGTTAAATCTCCTCTTATAATTGACTTGTGTTGCTTTCCTTAGATATAACAAGTTTCTTAAAATAACCCCTCGGGAATAAGGTGGTTTAACTGATGGAATTGTCCTACCATTCAATCTAAGCATATTCTCCCCGTGACTTTGGAATAGGTTCCATGTTTTTATAATGCAATATAGAAGTGACAATTCTTTAGGTGAGAAACACTACTAATATAACACGCCTTAAATATATGTATTTTTTCTATTCTCTATGAGTTGGAGCAAGTTATAAGTTATTGGTTTGGCAATGTAGTCTTCCCTAGCCTCAATATATAACCATCACATTTAAGCATAATCCACAAGAATCTCTATATGGATCTATGTCACAATTCACATAAAAAATAATAAGCTGGGAAAACACTAGAGTTTCTATACCTCCCCATTCCTTTACCATGAAATGAAAATGGTTATGCTTCAACATATAAAAATCATTACACTCTTTTGAAGAAAACTCAACACTGTTAACTTATTGCATATAGAAGAAATATAAAAACTGAAAGCAAGTATTATCTTTCATGACCATGACTTTGATGCAATGGTAATTAGTATGTCTATATATTATAGATCTCAAGATATACAATGATCGCTAGGTTTCAATGCCACAACCAAAAAAGAAAATTTCTAGAAGAAAGTCTTAATTTTCTTGACCATAACTTTGATGCAAGGGTTGGTTAGAAAAAAAAAAAACTTTTTTCAAGGCATAATATATTACATCTCTTGTTGAACTACATTGTACATCACAATGAAAGAATGTATTTGCATGTACGGTCTGTAGTTCTTTCCTGATATGTATAAACTTTCCTTTCTACTTGTGGAATTGAAATGCAGCAACCATTGTCTATCTTCATATCTATAATATATATAGACATGTATTTCTTGTGTTTTCTTTCTTTCCATTGATGTACTTTACTAGGATAATTTCATATAATATAATGCAAATTTTTTTTTAATATGCTATAATCTATTGCCAATGTTCGTCCATTCAAAGACATGTTAAACATTCTACATATATATTATAGATATAAAGATATACAATGGTCGCTTGATTTCAATGCCACAACTAGAAATACAAGCTTTTGAAAGAAAGTCTTAACTTTCTTGACCATAACTTTGATGCAAGGGCTGATATGCAAAAAAAAAGTCTTTTGCAAGGCATATTAACTTACATCTTTTGTTGAACTAATTGTAAATCACTATGCAAGAATAAATTTGAATGTAAGATCTATGGTGATTTCTTAGTATGTATTTACTTTCCTTTTTGGTCGTGCAATTGAAATCGACCGACCATTATATATCTCCATATCTATAATATATATAGTCATGTCTATATCATCTCACATTTTATAGTTAGAGGCTTTTATCAAGTTCTATTTACCAAATAAAATTGTCAACAAGTCGGAAGATGAACAACTATTGACTTCATGTTTTGCATCATAATCTCAATTCATAGCATTGGAACATATTTAACTCATGATATACTAGCATTGGAACTCACGTCATATTCATTTGTCAATAGTTTGGTCTTGTTTCTATGACTATGCAAATACTTTATGAGTCTCAAAAGTTATAATACGAATGACGTTTAGCTTAAAAGTAGAAATAGAAAAAAACAAAACAAAAGAGAAAAACATTGTATATAACAAATATATGTGTCAAATAATCATCTCTCCCAACCTTGATATCATTTGTTTTCTTACTGTTTTTTTTCCAGGCCCAATTTCACTCCTAAAAGCCAACCACCACCACCTTATGGAAACTATGTTGATCAATGATGTTGTTTCACTCCTACTACATGGTGATGTTAACATGTTCCCACTATTGTAGGTTGTTTCGCTAAGCCAAGTGAACTCGTTAAACTCAGCAACCATTTGCTTCCATATTTCTATCTATGATGGTCGTCACAAGTACAAAAAATTGCTTCCAACTATATATAATAGCATTGTGGATGATGGGAAACTAAAAGAAGGAACTATAATCAAAGTCTCCCAATGTACATTCAATGTTATACACAATACAACGTATGATTCACTTTCCCCTTTACTATTTTTCACTAAATGGATTCGACACCCTTACTACTTCTACTATATTTTTTTCCTGCTTTTCTAACATATTTCTTCTTAGCGGGACTATCTCATTGCTTGCGCTTGAGGTTGTCACATTAGATGCATTGATTATTGGGGAACCTTCCCCTTACCACTTCACTATAGAAATTCCCTCCCAAAGTAGTTCCTCTCTTCTAGAGACCATCTAGCTTGACCCCCACACTCCTTCACTTGCCATACCTTCCTCACTAAATTCAACCCCAACCCTTTTTGCATCTACTCTCCCATTCACAACACTTATCCCTTCCAACAAAACTTGGTCCATTCAAGGTTGAGTCATTGCTAAGACAAACATCCATGAATACAGCAATCAAAGAGGCCCTCGCATATTGTTTGGATTTGACCTTATTAGTGCTTCACACGATGAGATCCATATATCTACATTCAATGAATTGGAAACTTCTTTGTATGACCAAATACAAATTGGCCTGGTCTACATAGTCTCAAATGACATAATCAAACCATCCAATCAAACATACAACTACTTGAAAAGCCATCACAATATTTTCCTAGGATCCTCCTTAACCATCCAACCATGCTTAGAGGAATACCCCTTGATAACTTTGCATTGATTCCACTTTAAATCTATCCATGACATCCAAACTACACCCATCAATTCCATGGTTGACATTCTTGGACTTGTAATTTTTTTTTCACCTGCATCAACTATAAGAAAAAGAGATGGCTCAGAAACAATTCACCATACAATTGGACTAAGGGACATGCAAGTATGTATAATTGACAAAATATTTTGGAGAGAGCATTGCCAAAATGAGGGTGGGCCAGCTTTATAACCTTCGAGGCTAAGATACTCCCCCAACCCTTGCAATTAAAGGTGGTCGCGCTACATAATTAAATGGGAGGACTATTGGAAATATCTGCAGATCACCAATCTTTTTATAAACTCAAGTATTGAAGAAATCGTTATTTTCTAAACGTGGTTTCATGGAAATGGATTTCTTTCAGACTCTCCATCCTTGAGTCGAAAATTCAATTCCTCTCCTTCTATCCCACACAAATGCACTTCCATCAATGAGCTACAAACTCTCCAATCCTCTAAGAAGACAACCTGGTATTTAGTTCTTGCAACCATCACAAATGTTAACATGGATGACTTTCATTTTATTGCATGCCCTATTTTCGTTGATGGCATAAAATGCATGAAAAACATTTCCCACAAAGTTGTCAACGTTTGGCATTGTGCTAAATGTGATGGGGAATTTCCTTAATGTGACTATCATTGTATACTAAAGATTGAGCCACAATATGTGACTAGGAAACTGTATGGTGTGATAGATTTTGATGATGATGCAAACCAAATCATGGGGGTCTCTGCAAAATACTTATGCATTCTCTCTAATGAACCACATCACTCCATAAAATTACCTGACGTGTTTGCTCTCGACACCTCCTTTTAACACTTTCAATTAGAAAAAAGACCTTTAATGGAACTGCACGCTTGAAATTCATAATTGCCATGTTTGAGGAGGTTTCATCAGCAATTGCACCTATTTCTCCTCCTTTATCAAACCCATGGCATTGTCCTCATTAAACATCCAATTGCACAAATTCTTTGCACTCCATACTCATGCATTCAATAGCTTTTGTGATGGTTCCCTCATCTCTCATACTTCTCCTTCTTTCATGTTTCGACATATATCCCTTCTTCTTCTACCATGTCAATACTTTTTCCTTTCAACATTTCCTACTTGTTTTTTCATACTTTCAATGTACAAACTATCATTGAACATTTTGAACTTAAATGCTATATGCAACCTATGTGGCCACTTTTGAATATGATACTATTTTACTATTATGTTTGTTTATAAAATAAGTTCATTAAATCTACTCTTTATTGCAACAACTTGGCATACTTGTGTACAAATAATATATTACATTGAATAGATGTTTTTGTTGCACCAATGGATTTTTTTTCGTAGTCACTTAACTTTATGGGCTTACATGTTTCTTCTTTCATACATGCTTTCTCATATTAAACTTTATTTTTTTATATTCTTGCTTTTCTATACATAGCAAGCTAGAACATTCAAATTACATTTTTGTCGAAAATGTTATTTGTAACCTACATGGTTGCTTTTGAATATGTAACTATTTTAAATTTCCTTTAATTCTCATGATATATATTATTGTACTTTCTAATTGTTAGATATACAAAATGTGCCCCTTCCATCAATGCCACCTTTTAGGTTTGTAACAAGCTTACACTTTTATTGTAGGCATGCTCCCAAATCATGACAACAAATGAGTTAATGCATGAATAAGACTTGTATATGCACACACACACAAAAAAAAACAAGAAACAATGTATTCTTTATAGAGACGCTCGTCAACTTGTGCATATCCCTTCTCCATTCTGTTGATCTGGGTGCCCAGGCGCACATCGGAGGACAACAGTTCATCTGAATGAATCAAGAACCATTATGGAAGAAGCATATAAAGAATAAGAAAAGTAGGAAATACACTACATAGACATAGAGTATACACACAGGAAAAATGCAAGAATTCGAACCAATATTTGTTATTCGATTACTATTGCATGATGCACAACACTCTCTTATACATTGAATGATTGTATATTGCAATAGTGTACATACTTATATAGAACGATGAGACACTTGGGTGACTACCCGTTACGTTTAGTTACAAAAGAAATTAGAATGATTCGGAAGTTCAACCATTACAAACGACTGGAAGATAGAGAGACATTCTATCGAAGTCATGTCGAGATGCTGGAGTCAAAGTTGTATGTCGAGATGTGAAACCTATCAAGGTTGTGTCAATTTTTGTACTTGTCGAGGTCATTTCTAAACCTGTCGAAGTCGACAAACATGCCAATCGCTCAATGGATCATTTGTGTTGGCCAACCTTCCATGGCAATGTCCCCTCCATCCACACCTGCACATATTGTTTTTCCATTTCACGATGCCCAACCTTCCATGACACCATCCCTAATGAATAATCCATCCAACACCCCTCTTAATGATGCACAACAACATTTTCATACAAAATTGGACCAACTCTCTCACATAAATGTATGCTTGATATGTATTGAATCTTACCCTTGCATTACAACAACAACAAAAATTGTGATGCATATGCATGCTCTTGTTGCATTTTAGAAAGAAAAGGTCATCACTTTTCCTTGGAAAACAATAGATACCCTGACATATAACCATATTTCCTTGCAATACTTACTCAAGTTGAAGAAATGCTCATTTGTTGTGTCTACCCAATACTACAAGTCACCCATGCTCGTAGTGGTCAATATAAATATTATGGCCATACTATTAGCTTCCCCCAAGACATTTCCAATATTGCCACATCCCTCCCTTGGTTAATATCAGACCTTGACATCCTTGTTTTCCGCAAATGCAACCCTATAAACAAGCCATATGAATTCTTTGTTAGTCGAACATGTGTTCTTGCTGCTCTTGGATACAAAATGGCCAACAATCCCTACTACAAGAATGTTCGAGTTAATTCAATTGCATTATCTTATTTGCCTCTTGAATCAATAGACATCTCCCCTTTGCTTCTCCATGTTAATCTCCATGATACACCATTTCGTGAATATAGCTCACCTTCTACTGTGCAATTACCAAATTCTCTTGAACCCCATGAATTACAATCCTCCTCCTTTATTTCTACACAAGAAAATTCTAGAATCGAGGTTGAGGAAATATGACGTTTATTATACATAGAAGATGAACCACTCCCACCTTCCATTGATTTCCCCCCTATAGGAATTTCCCCTATTAATGAGTATAACACAGAAGGCCTCTTATCTAAGTCCTTCCCAATATTGTTTCCCACAGGTGTTTCAATGATCAAATAACCACACATGCAGTAAGTTGGGATGCACGAGTATGCACTTCACCTCATCGACTACCATGACAATAGTTTTGGGCAACACCCTCATTTTCGCTACTACATATACAACCTCATTATGTGGCATCATATCCATTCTACTGCTTTCATGTTTTTCAAATGAAACCTTGAAGATACACTCCCCCCCACAATACTTTAGCTTGTCAATCAATTGCAATACCTACCTGATGACAAGATGACTGAAAGGGTGATGTGCTTCAGCTCTACACTTCATGGGACACACTCCTATTGGAACAAAATCATAGGTGAACTCGCTAATATGATCACTCAACAAGGTACACCAACCTTCTTCTTCACCCTTAGTGCAACTGACACGAAATGGAAATATTTGCATGCTCTCATGCCTAGCCATGGTCTCCCCACTTCAAATAAACACGATCAATGGAATATTAACAACATTATAGCCAACCCACATATTGCATCACAATACATGCACAATAGATTCAAAATATTCCTTGAAGAGGTGTTTCAAAAAGGGCTCAGTACAACAAACTTTTGGTGTAGGTATATAATAACTCATAATCCTTATCCTTATTTTCATGTTCACTGTTCCTTTCCAACATACCTCTTTTTTTCCATGTACGTATGAATGGAAACATAGGGGGTCCACACACATTCATGGTTTCATATGGTTGGAAGTTGCACCAAATATGGACAGTTTGGATTGGGGAGATGTTGTCGCACTTGAAGATGCAAAACATTACTATGAAAACTATGCTACAACATGGAACCCTCGTGCCATCCACTTGTGAACCCCTAGGTTCCATCACTCTACTAGAAATTATCTGTGTGCTCTTAGATCAACATCCATATTTGTAGCAAACTACTTGGATGACTATGAAGAACTTGTCAATTATGTTCAAAGACACACAAAATATTCATAATCTTCTTTCCTTCACAAAAAAAGAACGCCTCTTAAATGTGGTTAAGGTTTCCCCTTTGACCTACAAGCTACCTATTCTTTGTTCATTGATGCAAATGGATGTAAAACATACAACCCTGCACGAAATGATTCCATGTCAAACATTCACAACTCAACCATTCTTTCAATATGGAGAGCTAATGTTGATTTCCAACCTGATCTTTCTAGGCATGTTGTCCGCAAATACATTTCTAAGTATGCATCAAAAGTAGAGAAAAAGTCAGAAAGCTACCACGTTATTTTTTCTCAACTTGCACATGCAACACCAACTGGAAAGACTATACTTCAACCAATCAGGCGATTCCTTTCACAAACAATTGTAGATCGATACATCAACACACAAGAAACTTGCCACATGCTCCAAAAAATAGCTCTCGTCCTTTGCATCCTTTCCTTTGTTTCCTTGAATGTGAGCCAAAGTGTTTTCTACCACATTTTTTATGACCCAAACGACACCCCTCCAACCCCCCCCCCCCTTCATTTTTGCATACATGCAAAGACCCATGCCCTTGGAACAACTAACCCTTCTTGAAGTTGCTCACTCTTGGTCTTTCTCACCTCGTAGAAAAAAATATCAATGAAAACCAATCTCCCCTCCCAATATTGTTCAAGTATTTTCTCAATTCACTTCCATTCCTCCCTTTGATTATGATTCCTTTGTACCATTATGTTGGAGCAAACTTCTCCTATACAAACCTTTTCGTTCCCTCCCTAACGACATTGGGACCACAAATTTTGACATAAATCCTTAATGGAATCACCTTAAAGACACATACATTGTATGGCATGTTGATCGCTTACTATAAGATCCATCTTCACCTCCATCTGATGATTCCACCTATGATCCAATTCACTTTCTCTTGCCCCCTAACATGGTTGAATGGGAACTCCTTTCTCAACTTCACCCTGGAAACAACATCTATGTTGATGACTTTAACATGCTTGGACATCATGATTTTGACAAAAATCACAATTGGACACATAACAATATCCCTTCACATTTGCATGAAACAACCATATCATTCATTGACATCAATCGCTTATCCACCCAACTACACCAAGACACCTCTTCACCTTCCAATTCACCTGAATCTTTGTCTCCCACAGAACGCATAGCCTTTGACCTTGTGCTTTCCCACTTTGGAAATACTATGACCACCACCCCACTCAAAATGGTCATTCAAGGTAGTCCAGTAATAGGCAAGTCTTACTTGTTTTCTTTCCTAATATCTACACTCCAAAATGGCTTTGTCCACAATGTCTCCCCTTGCTTCTCCTTACTCCAACTGGTGTTGTTTCCTTTAACATACATGCGCTTACAATACATTCTACTCTTCGAATATCCATTGTTGAAATGCACCCTCTTGAAGGGAAATCCATTTCAAAGCTTCAAGAACAACTCTATCATATTTGATACATCCTCGTTGATGAAATGAGCTTCATTGGCCCAAAAATTTTAACCTGTATTGATGCTCATTTATGTGAAGCTTTCCCTTCCCAATGTACAATCCCATTTAATGGTTGTTCCATCATCCTTCTTGGTGACTTTGGAAAACTTCCCCCTATAAATGGCATCCCCATATATGCCATCTCATCATGTGGCAATGCTCTTTGGAATACTTTTAACACTTTTGTCACACTTTCAACCATATTTCGCCAACAAGGTGATAGCCCTTCTCAAATTTCCTTTCGTTGACTCTTACTCTCAACCTTTGAAATGAAACACCAACTCTTGCAAATTGGACACTCCTCAAGACAAGAACAACCTCCTCCCTTTCATATGAAGAGAACTGTGCATTTGAACATTCTACCCACTTGTATACAACTAATAACTATGTTGCATTGCACAACAAACACATGTTAAAACACCTTAACATGCTAGTTGTGCATTGCTTTACAGAACAAAGGAATCAACATGTCCATTAATACATAGATGGTGAACAATTTCCCTTCAAAGTTCTTCTAGATATTGGTCAGCAAGTCATGTTAATTTCTAACTTGTGAGTTGGTGCACGCCTTGTTAACGTATCACTTGGAAAAGGCATTTCCATTGTCTACAACTCCAACAATCAAACCCCTACCTTATCATCCTTTGTTGTTATTGGACTCCTCCATAACAAAGGACCCCCATGGGATGATTCTAATTAAAATTATGTTCCCATCCCTCCCGTAACAAGAGGTTCACGTAGGCAACTACCACTTCGTATGGCATGGGGTCTAACAATCCATAAAGCACAAGGCATGACCCTACAAAATGCAACAATAGATATTCAGAACATTGGCATACAAGGCCTTACATTCATGCAATATCCAAAGTTAAATCTCTATCAGGCCTTCGCATATCTCCATATTTCTCATTTTCTAGATATTCTCAAATGCAAGACCCTACGTCCAACATAGGAAACAAGAGGAAGCCTTTCTTGCTTCAAAGTATTTGCAAGCACATTGTCCTTAAAGCTTGCATTTTTTTACTCTAGACGTGTACTTGTTACCAATACAATTTTTTATATTGCTCGCATTTCTCTTGTTCCCATTATTGAATAGTTTGCTACAAAAGGACAACAAATACAAACATATCTTTATTTTCACTACAAATAGACATGTTTTTTTAGTCTATATTTACTTCTATGTGCCACCATCAATGCAACATACAAATTCACCACTTGATGACATGTTTCTCTTTTTGCAGCAAATAGAAAATGTTTTTATTTACCACTCTACATTGGTTACTTCTATGTGTTACCATTTATTGTTTCAACATATCCATGTTGTATTAGCTATATATGTTTTTTTATAATAACAACCTAACTTTTATTCTCAAACAAGTCACCTTGACATGTGCTATATATCCGTTCTAGCTTATGACATGCAAAGCATGTGACATTGTTCATATGCAATGTTTTATTCTAGTTGTAAAACATAATTCACTATGGCATTTCTGAGCACACTGCCCTACTACTGTCAACAAATAAAGGAACAAAGGGGAGCATTACAAGAGAAATAAACATGCTTCGAATCATTATTTGTGCTTCCAATTAATTAAATTCGGCCAACTATTCAATTGCTCCTTAAATTGAGGAACATGCTTCAATGTGTTCTTTGTTCTTGCTACAAAACAAAACTAGATTTAACATACCTGAGCAGACTTTTGTACTACTATCAACAAATAAACAAGCACGAAAAATCATCACAACATATGGAAACATACTTTTAAGCATCATTTGTGCTTCTAAATAATTGCATTTTTCCAACCACTAAGTTGCTCTCTAAATTGAAGCAGTTGCTTCAACGTGTTATGCATCTACATGAAAGAGATATAGTAAAACATATACGACAAGATCTAGTGCTACAACACCACATCTTGGTCCCTCCATTTCTTCTACTTGGTGTTTCCATTTCCAACAATCATGTTGTATATATGATTGACTTGTACTAGATTCTTAGAATTTAGTATTCTAGACACTTCCCTGCTCTGTTTTGGTGTATTGTCTTCTAACAACTTATAATCCTACGCTTGTTATACTTCATATCCCCCGTTGAGATCCTTGTATAACATGTTTCAACTCTGTATATACTTACTATGAAATTGTTAAGTCAACTTTGATTTGTTGCAACTTCACTTTTCTTGTCATATGCTCTTATGCACTTATATGTTTCCTACGGTTATTGTTACTTCAACTTCAGAATGGCCATTTTTTTATGGTATCAGAATGTGTTTTTCTTACTATCATTTACCTTCATAGTGTATCCAAGAAAAGGTGAAAAATGCATAAACTTCTAACTCTATATGCTTTGTTCTCTTAATATGGAATATGCTTTGGTAGATATATCCACATTTTTTTTAATGTTGAAAATCTCATGGATCATACTTGCACATTATCCATGGGATTGAATTTATCTTTATCTCTTTTCCTTTTTTACCTATCTACAACATGCTTTGTTGTGAATGTTGTTGTTGGACAAAATTCAAGTATGCTTACATTTTTCCAAAAAAATTAATGCTTAGTTATCTTTCCATCTTTGGTTGTTTATTTCCCTTTGCAATAATCAAATGTGTGTAATGGTTCATAACTATAAATTCTTTCTCTCATGTGCTTGTGTAAAAATGCATGTTGACTTCTCTTCCCATATTCAATTATTTATTTTCCTTTGAAATAATCAAATGTGTATGATTGTTCATGGCTATAAATGATTTGTCTCAAGTCCTTGTATAAATTTTATAATCATGTCTCCTAAATTATCTCATTAGCTCAGTAAGATTTTTGTGTTGAAAAACTTGTAGTGTTCACACATGTTTTTTTTCATTTAAAGAAAATTCAAAACTTAGCAAATAGGTCTTTTGACCATTTTTTATCAATGCAAATCCATTTATATGTTGTTTGCAAAAAAAATTCTACCATATCATCATTGTGACACTTCGTACTATCAATATTACACCAGTGGATCCCATCATTTAATTTGGACCTTCCTTATATGGTGATGATAGAAGTTTCAGTTAGTGTATTAAACACTCGTACATTTAAGAGAGAGATAAAATGGTTTCTATCCCCACCTTGTTATTAAATCCTTCGTCTTATGGTTTGATAGGTGCTTATCCATCCTTGATTCATGGTGTTTAGGATTTGTCTTGTGTTAACCCTTACTTATTGGTCCTATGTGCTAACACCCACCCTAAACATGTAACCCTACCCCTTTGTTTTGACCCTGTCACACTTTATTCTTCTATGATCTACTATTCCTACCCGTCCCTCTTGAAAATTTATTCTTCTTCCTCTTCCAAAATGTCTAACACGTGGACTGTTATTGGCTTGTGAAGATAACATGTTTCCCATGTTGACTATTTTAGAGCTTCCATTAGTAAGATAAATCTTCAAACAACGAGAATAAACATGGCAATGGGTATGCCCAATCTGCAGAGAGATTGTTGAGTTTCATATGTTCCATTTGTGCTTTCTACAGAGACATTGTGTGGTTATGCCCGTCCAGTCTCATGTCTGTCCCTCACTGCTTCATGGTGACCATTGGCAGGATAAATCAAACAATGACAAATGGTGCATTGATGGACATTGACAAGAAATAGGGGGTGCTGCATTAAAAATATTTGAGAGGAGATAGGAGCTTTGCTTGTGAAGCAAGTTGTGCCCACATGGGAAAATGGATCCAGATGAAGCATGAAGGGAAAACCTTGCGATAATGACCTGGGATTCCAAGATCAGTTACCAAACAAACCTGCATGAAAAAGTGACCTGAATTTGAAAGTTGATTATATTTCCTCTTCCAAAACGTGTAACATGTGAACTGTTATTCAATTGTTAACAGAACTTGCTACCCATGTTGATTGTTTTAGAGATTCCATTTGTCATGTGAAACTGAAATCTATTGTGTAATGCTACCAGGTTCCCGTGAGCATTGTTTTGAGGGTTTCATCTTCCATCTTGGGACTGCCATTTCCTGGATTTAGTATCTTGAGGGGAGACAAGACTTAGGTGAACCATGTTGTTAATTGGTTATTTGTTCTCGAAGGGAAAATATTTCTTTTGTGGTTGTTGCAGGTCATTGTTGGTTGAGGGTTGCCACTGTTGGTCTAAGTTCTAATATGGCCTTTAAGTAACCACCAATACCTTATAGAGAAGTTGTCGGGTCTGTTGATGTTGACTTGACGTCTATTATTACCTGAAGGTGACCACCACTACATTGTTTAAGGGTTTTTATGGTTTCCACTTCTATTTGGATTGTGTTTTGAGGATGCCCTTGTTTAAATTGAAATTTTGTGAGGTTTCTTTCACCCTTTTACTGTCTTGGTTAAAGTTATGATGTTGATATTAGTTCTTGTACCTATTCCTCTACCTATCTAAACCTATCCTACAAATCTCTCTCTCTCTCTCTCAGTTATGTACAGACCCTCACGTAAGGGTCACTTTTATTTCATTTGTTGACTTTCCTATAAGAGGCATAGACTTTTCTCAAAGTGAATTTTTTTAGTATAAAGAAGGTCCCAATTCACCAAGTTATCAGAGTTGTTCTTTTTTATGTTTCATGTTAGATCGATTACTGCTACTACATCTCTCTCTAATTACTCTTACTATTGATGCTACTTTGTTGATTATATGTGTGCATTTGTTTAATGTGTGCTTCAAATTTAACTCAATCGTATTTGAAAGTGTTAAAGTTGAAAAAGATGTGTAGTGGGGATTTCTCCCCAACTACGTGAAAAAGCACTAACCCTAGATAATGCAGATCATAGGGTAGAGTTCAACAATAATAACAACAATAAAAACAACAATAACAATATTTTTTAGGTTTTTCAAATATATAATACTAACTAATGCATAACAAGAACAAAATATACCTTTCTGAAATGTGGGACACCCTAGTCGTCCTCGAAAATGGACCCGCAGCTCCACAGTTTGGGTCTCCAGTCTCTTCCATGAATAGTTGTCAATGGGGGAATGGATCCAAATGGGTATGGAGTGAGCTCAACGTACACCGTGGAGAATGGTGTGGAAAAATATGGGAATAATGGCAGAAAAATGTATAGTGTGAGTGAGAGCAAATGGAAAAAAATGTGTTTTGGGGGAGGCCTTCACAATGTATTTATAGGATGGTCCAAGGGTATTTTACCCATGGTAATGACCCATGGTATTTTATTGTCCATGGTATTTATCTATAGTTTTTTACCCATTCTCATTTTTAGGGTTTTTTACCCTTTTTTGGAGAGAGTGGGGATAAATCACAATAAATGCTCATCTTCCCTTCATTTATGGGGAAGGAATAATGATGTTTTGGACCATATTTAGTGGAAATACAATTGTGAAAATCAAAATGGAGGAAATAATGGTGGGAATATGATTTAGACCATAGAGAGCTAGGTGAACAATTTTTAGTGTTAACAGATTTCCCCCTGATATGGGAGGGCAAGATCTCATCGTATGGTCGATAGACATCATAGGATTGTGGGAAAATGGTGACAGTGGTGGAGAGATTGAAGAGGACCATGGAGGACTGGATTTTCCTTGTTTGAACTACGGTAGCTTTTGGTTGGTATTACTTCTCAAAAATGGATGAGGTTCATATAATCTCAGACATGTATATGGACGAGGCAGGCATACCCATGCTCGTAACAATGTCTCAAAATAATTAAAAATGGGGATCAAGGCTCAAAATATGGGATTCGATCAATACATATACAAATGGTGATACATAATGGTGGCCTCAATGGGAGGTTGAATACAAATGTTGATCTAAAGAACTGATACATAGGAAAAATGGCATTCTCATGGAATGCAATATCATCACAACTAACGTTATGTTGGATCTAGAGGTGTACATAACTAGATGGACTCAATGTCTGAGAGTCAAAATCTCTGTGGTGCAATATATAGCATCAAGTACTGGAGATACACGGAAGCATGACATTGATGGGCTTCTGAACAATGTCGTCAACACAAACCAAAAATCACAAGGGACATGAGACTGTGTGGGTCCCATGAATAGACTCACCAATGTGCTAGAGTCATGTGACAACCCAGGTCTTTGACCACATAATGAACAGACCAATACCCTCTACGAATCTCAACGGTGCGATGATGTATCTGAAGTCAAGCACGTGAGACACAACCAACTGTTACACCGAAATCTCATCACCATCATGTTATGAGATAGGTCCTCCTTGGTCTGCTTCAATCCCTCGGAGTTTATCCTAGAAGAAATGAAAGGTAGAACAATACTCCTCTTATTTTTCCTTGTATTGAGCAGGTAACACTCTTCCCTGATTGGAAAAAAGCGTTACCTAATTCAACAACACTCCTGATACATGAGCAAGGAGTGGTGCCACCACCTCTATCCTTACTGCAAGAAACATTACCCCCTTAACACCGCGTGTTTGCTTCATTAAAGGAGTGGTGCTCGAGTTGTAAAGGCCAAAAAGGAAGCTTCAAGAGGATTCTTGAAACTTACCTCTGTGGAGCCTCATCCCTATGGTTTAGGACCACCTAGAGCTCAAGATCCTCCCTTTTTGGATCTTCTCTCCACCTCACCCATGAGATCCTAACCATTCCTATCCTCCCATGCCTTTAAATACTGGCTCGTCCCCCATGGGAGAAAGGAAGAAGAATTGTGTTGCATACCAAAACTCTGCCAAAATCATTCTTGAGTCTTTAGAGGCAAGGTGAAGCTAGAGGCAAAAGGGCTATTGGATGGAACTCTCAACACCAAGGTACCAAGGTTGTAGTCTTTCCAATTATTGTTAATAAATAATGTTTTCTCTTTCCCATATATGTTGTATCATGTGTATGTATTGCTTGCTCCTTGGTCACAAGCATAGATCCATTTTTTATATATTATATGCTATCACTTTCTATTGTTGTCTTCTATTTTTGTAGGAAAACAGAGGAAAAAGATTCAAGGATAGCAAATACATCCATTAATAGAAGAAGTATGGAATTCCATTCAAGTGTTTAAACAGATCTAGGGAGACTCTCACATTTTGTGTTACTCATTTGTTATATATCTGACCCATTAAGACTAGAGGAACAGCTCTTGTTTGCAAGAGGTGCAATATTCCTAGAAAAAAATCTAGTGACTCCACTGGGGAAATTAAGGGAAAGGGAAATGATTTTGGAATAATGGAATTTGTTTGTCACCTTTGAAAATGGCACTTGTATGCATTTCATTAAGTCAATTGGGTATTCAACTTGTCTCTGAGTTGATCCACTTTCATGAGTCATGTCACTCCTTTGAGTCTTTCAAAGAATGAATTGTCCATTTTCGTATTATGTTTTTCCTCGTCAAGTCAATGCTGCCAAGTATTCGGTCGTGCCACCGTATGATCAAAGGAAAATTGAAAGCTTACCTCTAAATTTAAAACAACCTTTGTCTCAATACCTTTTGAGTCAGTCCTATGGTTACATCATACTCAAAATTTCAAAACTTTGTTCCAAGTTTTGTGTCGTCGATGTGGGATTCATCATGGCCCTCCTTCGATGAGACTATTCCGATCGACTTTAGCTCATCATCCAGAAATTAATCTTAGAAACAATTTAGTACCTTGAGGTCTATATGCCTTAATGACAGATTCTCTTGCTCTCAACATAGGTTCACATCATTGACCTTTGATCGATAGACTCGACTGATTGTTCAACATCAAATCATCTATTCACACTCAGGAGATTGTACTAGGGTACCTTGGGAATCATTGACATCAATGGTGATTTCCCTCGCACTTGTTAACGATTCTCATCATTGACTGGTAATCAAGTGGTTTCTACGATGTTTGACATCAAGACATTGTAATCACATGGATAGAATCGTACTTTGTGGAAGACGAGACGAAGACCGTGGGTATCTTTTAAAGCGCTCATTGCTTTCCCCTGGTTGCGATGGAGTATTTTGTAGGAGTCTTGGAATGGATCCACATGTGTATGTTCATTTTTGTGCTTAGATTTGCGTCTGAATGACATAGATTTACATTGTATGTCTGGTAGCTATGTCCAAATTTGAGTCTTTTTCGCATGGAACTACGTTGTATTTTAGTAGCCATGATTTTTTTTTATCTCACATGGATCTACGTTGTATTGGTCAGCAGCCATGTTGTGAGTCATTCAGGACATGTATCAAAAGGTGCTGCAGAAATTTTGTGATGCTTGAGAAGTTCCTAACTTTACACCTTTGCCTTTATACTATACCTTGTTCTTTCAAAGTATTATTCCTAAAGTTTCCCTCTAGCCATCATCTACTCAAACTAAAGAGACAAGCAAAATGTTAGAATAGTAGAGTCAAGCTAAACTAGTTAACCTATCTAAGCAACCAACAACATATTATAAAAGATAAGAACGGGAAAAGAAAAGGGCAAGAGAACACCAATATACGTGGTTCACCCTGATGGGTTACATCCACAGGAAGGTAGTCTTCTATTATCACCAGAATGTCTTCTCCAATCTTACAAGAGAGCAAAGAACAAATACCCCAAAGAATATATATGATGTAAAATAGTGTCACAATAGTACCACTACTACATCAAGAATACATAATGTGTAGAGACTCACTTGACCCTATTATAAACTAAAAGATGAGGAGGAATTACTCTCACATATTGCATGCGGGATAATATAATTCTCCAAAATAACATCTCTTAATCCAATACCATGGACAAATACTCTACACAAGTAAATACAACACCATATAACTATGGGTTAAATGTATTACTCTTTTACATAAGATTGTAGACAACTTCTGACATAATACAAAGACATTATTACCTTCCAAGGAATATAATATATTCCAACACTCCCACTTAATAATGGCTGGGAGTGTTGATGTATTTGTAACTTTAGAATGTATTCACTTATGTATTGTACCTCGATGTTCCTATAGGGAGAATCAATAATATAATCAATCCATGTAAATTCATACCCCGATGTTCCTATGGGGAGAATCATGTGTATTTCATTGTACCCCGACGATTCCTATCGGTAGAATTAATAAGAGTCATGAGGAAGTCCCCTCCATTGTAAGTTGGGTCATTAGTACCCTCTGGAATATATTATTATATTAATTTAACCCACTTATGGTTACTCAATCCTACAAGAATACGTGAGCCTACATGACAAGGTTAAATGTCAAGTGAACGAAAGAATATAAATAGAGGGAGGAGCTCCTCTATTTATCACACATACACTCACTCAATCGGGCCGCATGAGTGAGAGAGGAAGTGCTGGCACAAGTGAGAGAGATCAGCTGTCAGAGATCATCTTTATGTTTTTGGGTTTTACTGATGCCATTGGTGCTCATTCTATCTCTAAGGAATTTGCGGGGTTTTCTCCTTTATGGTTTCTCCAAGGAAAATATTTGTGTCTATTGTCTCTTGTGATTGATTGATGTGCATGTTATTCTCTCAGATAAGATCCTAAGATCATATCGCTTAAATGATAAAAATATAACATGGTATCAGAGCTAACCTAAGAAGAAGACATTGTGCAGCTGTAGAAGCTAGTGCTTCTTACTTTTTGGTTCTCTCTCCACATATCATCAGCAAAAGGAGGCTAGGATAACTCTCCATTGAAGGGCGCATCTTTCTGTCAAAGCAGAATTTGATTTCGGGCATTTTCAGTTTTGCTGCAAGAAATTAGGCTTTTTTTACTGTAGAGGAATTTTTGAGTGAGCCCAACATAGGATTTCTCTCCTCGTCAAAATCAAAGTTTAGAGACCAAGGTCAAAGTTTTTGGTTGAGTAAAACTCTGGGAAAGTCAAACCCTAGTTTGACCCATGGCCTGAAAAAACCTAAAATACTAAAACTGGTAGTTTTGGTACATTCTCTATATCTCGGGATGGAAGAAGTCTCAACAGAAAAAATATTTACAGGCTGAAGATAAAAATCCTAATGTACCCTGTGTAAAAATTTTAGCCTCAGATTCACAATGCTCTGGGAGATATGATTCCTCCAAATCAGGGTTCCAGCCTCTTCCAAGATTGATCCCTAAATAGGACAGCTAGGGAGAATTGCTATATCTCGGGATACAAGGGTTCAAATGAAATTTCTCAAGATGTTCCTGATAAGTCACACACTGTACTTTTTGTGGTACAAATTTCAGACCCCGAAGGTGAAACAATGACACGTGGCAGTCCATACAAGTTCGCTATGTTGAACAGTCTTGAATTAAGTCACCATGGGAAAACTATCATAAGTCCCAATTGGTGAAACCAATTTTGATAAAACCTATGGTTTTGGAAAGAGGATAGATGAGGCTACCTTAGTATGAAATTTCAGACATATAGGAGTAGTACTTTCAAAAATACCATAGAAACAGTATCATGCATTTCTGTAGAAGAAATTGGAAAACTAGGGCTTCCTGTTTTGGGAGTTTCCCTTCACTGTTTTCAAGAAAGGAGTACATTGGACAGCTCGCCTTGAATAGGTCTATATTTATATCCAATCAGAATTTTGAAATTCTAACTTTTGAAAATTAGGGTTTCTCTGACAAACCCTAGATCAGCGAGCTCAAGAACCAGGACAGACACCTCAAATCGTGAAGATCTAATATTTTTCTATTTACAGTTGAGGTTATCATTTCAAGATGACTAATCACACCAGCTTGATGACAAGCCTGGTGAAGCTGAAACTTCCGAGCATGGAAGTATAGGATTTCACTAGTTCTTGAATAAAATGAATTGGACACCTACATAAGTGGAGAGGTTCCAATTCCAGAGAGAGATGGGGCTAAAGCCTTACACAAGAAGAACTTGGTCAAGGACAAGAAGATCATTGCTCATTCAATCAAGGATCACCTTATACCACAAGTGTCTTCCCTAAAGACACCTAAAGAGATGTTTGATTCCTTGACCAAGCTATTTGAAGGGAAGAACATAAATCAGAAGATGACTTTGAGAAACCATTTGAAGAATGTAAAGATCCAGAATGTAGAGACCATACAGTCATACTTTACAAGGGTCTCTCAAATCAAAGAACAACTTGAAGCAGTGGATGAAGAAGTAGAGAATGCAGAAGTTGTGATAACCACCTTGAATGGCCTCCCAATATCATGGGATTCATTCATTCGAGGAATGTGTTCCAGAAGGAAGTGATTACTTTCAACAGACTCTAGGAAGAGAACACACAAGATGAACCTTAACCCATAATAAGAAAAGAGAAGATCAGAGCAACTGAAGATCAAGCGCTCACGATTCAAAGAAGATCCCTCAACCGACGAGGAATATGAAGAACTCAATTCTTGAAGAACCGCTTATCCATATTAAGCATTTGGATAAGAAATGATGATGTTATGAATGAAGAAGATGATGAAGCTCAAGAAGGAGTCTACCCACGAAACGAATAAAGATAAGTATTCAATTTTCATTTCATGATATTGTTTTAGTATGCATTTGTTTGTATTCAGTTGATGTATTATGCATGATAGAATGTTTTCATTAATGACAATATACTATTAATATGCATGTGATGGGTAAGTAGCCCATGGTGCTACACAACTCTCCATTGCTACTTATCTAGAATGAAACCTCTTTGCTGACATATTGGATTAGTGCTCAATCTCAATGTTGTCCTGGTAGAGATGGAAGGCATCTAGAAAGTTTCTGTAAGATATGGATGAATGTTGTATTGGATAAATTAGTTGCATGATTATATCTTGATGCAAAAGAATTTTTCATTATGAATATACCTTATGAAATGTTTCTAACCATACAACTAATGCATTTGACTTGTAGGAAAAATTGCGTACAATCGCCTACAAAAGAAGGACGAGACTTGTTCTGAAGAACAAGTGACGACAGTTCAAGAAATAATCCAAAATGAAGAATAGTATGACGAGACTTCAAGAGGCCTTAGACATAGTGTCGTTATGTGACACTATTGAGCGACATCATTGATGCAGAGCCTTCCAGTGATGAAGAAGTAGCCAAGAAGAAAGGGAAAGAGAATACAGCTCAAGAAGAATGATGTCTAAGATGCGATATCAAGACCCGAAGAGAAGTTTGTGGGATACAAGGCAAGATTTGTAGCACGAGGCTTCTAACAGAAAGAAGGCATAGACAACGAAGAGACATTTGCAGCCACTAGAAGTTAAGACACATGAAAGGCAGACTCATGTGTGCAAATTAAACAAGGCCTTATACGAGATCAGAAGGAACTCATGGGATAACACATACAAAAAGAGCTTGAAGATAACCTAGAGTGATGAGGATCTTAACCTTTGCTACAAGGTTGAAGATGAAAGCCTATAGAGGACAACAAGCTCACATATGGGTGCGAGAAGAACTTTTGAAAATATTCAAGATACAGGATCTTAGTATCCAGTGGCCCTAGATGGATACTTAGAATATTAGTAGTAGAGGAAGCTACTTGTCACTCCGGTACAGAATGTTTCAATGCATAGAGTACAAAAGGCAGAGGGAGAATGATGCTCCGCTTCAGAAGGAGTGACTGCAGAAGATCCTAAGGATCGACATGATACGATAGGATGGATAGCTTACTGATGGCTCTAGGATTTACTGAGAGTAAATCGGATTCCAACCTTTACTTCTATATTGAAGGTGGAAAACCAGTGATGCTCCTGTTATATGTCAGTGACTTGTTCCTGACAAAAAAAGTGGAACTCATTAAAGTTGCAAGAAGGAGACTTGCTGTAAAGTTCGAGATAAAGGACTTGGGTATGATGCACTACTTTCTAGGCATAGAGGTGTGGCAGAATGCAGATGGAATATCCCTGGGACAAGAGAAGTATGCAATAGAGATCCTGAAGAGGTTCGGGATGATGGGTTGCAAGGCCATGAACACACCTATGGCATCGAACCTGAAGCTATTGAGTGATGCTTCATCATATTCGGTTGATGCCACGATGTATTGTTAAATGATTTGTTCCTTGATGTACCTTACAAATAAGAGACCAGATATTTTCTTTGCTATGAACACATTGAGACATGTTCACCCAATGGTTGCAAAGCATGCAGTGAGGTACCTAAAGGGTACAATTGATTATGGGCTCAAGTATGAAGTGAATAAGAAGACTAACCTGGAGGGTTATGTGGATTCGGATTGGGTAGGAAGTGCCATTGATAGGAAGAGCACTTCGAGGTGCTACTTTAGTATGAGATCAGGTGTGATCTCTTGGTTTAGCAGGAAGCAGTCTTGCATGGTGCTGAGTACAGCCGAGGAAAAATATATTGCCACTTGCTCATATATTTGGGAGGTAGTATGTTTCTTTTGAAAACTACTATTTGATTTGATTGATCTGACTTGCATTTTTGTATGAGGCAAAGAGGAGCAGTGAAGCTCTAGTATGTGATCCAAATTGAGATCTCTCAAAATAGGGAGTTCTAGCATAGCCGGTGAGACAGGTTGTCTGAGCATAAACCCTGGCTAAGCTCGTAGGTTGCTCAGACATAATCAGTCCTGTAGGTTGTCCTTGGATGTAATCAGTCCTAGTGAATCTCATAGGTTATCCTTGGATGTAATCAGCCCTGATGTGATTTTATGCTATAAATCGCCAGAGTGAAGTTTGAGTACTTCAGGGAGAAGCTTGGTGTTCTCTAGATCGAGGTTCCTTCCAAGGGGAAGTGATGAGTCTATGGGCCTTTCTAACATGGTGGTAAGCAGGGCCTCCCATGGTCAGATGTAAGTGCATAGCCCTTCTGACATGGTGGTAGGCAGGGCCTCCCATGGTCAGATGTAAGTGCAGATCCATTCTGACATGGTAGTAGGCAGGGACTCCCATGGTTAGATGTAAGTGCAAAGCCCTTCTAACATGGTGATAGGATTGGTTCCTTCCACGGTCAAATGTAAGTGCAGGGCCTTTCCTCGAATGGTAGATGGTGTGTCCTACCATGCCAGAGGATGTAAGTGTTGATCCTTTCTGACTGGGTCAGATATAAGTGCTGGGCCTTTATGAATGGGTCAGATGTAAGAGTTGGTCCTTTCCTCGGATGGTAGATGGTGTGTCCTACCATTTCGAAGGATGTAAGTGCTGAGCCATTCTGACATGGTGGTAGGCTGGGCCCTCCCATGGTCAAATGTAAGGGTTGTGCCATTCTTACATGGGGGCAGGTTGGGCCCTCCCATGTTCAGATGTAAGGGCTGGGCCATTATGACATGGGGGTAGGTTGGGCCCTCCCATGGTCAGATGTAAGGGTTGTTCCATTCTGACATGGGGGTAGGCTGGGCCCTCCCATGGTCAGATGTAAGGGCTAGGCCATTCTAACAGGGTTAAATGTCAAGTGAATGAAAGAATATAAATAAAGGGAGGTGCTCCTCTATTTATCACACATACACTCACTCAACCGGGGCGCATGAGTGAGAGAGGAAGTGTTGGCACAAGTGAGAGAGATTAGTTGTCGGAGATCATCTTTATGTTTTTGGGTTTTACTATTGACATTGGTGTTCATTCTATCTCTGAGGAAGTTGCAGGGTTTTCTCCTTTATGGTTTCCCAGAGGAAAATATTTGTGTCTATTGTCTCTTGTGATTAATTGTTGCACATGTTATTCTCTCAGATAATATCCTAAGATCATATTGCTTAAATGATAAAAATATAATAGGGGGAAGGGCCCACACTAACACTAAGGAAGGAAGGACTCATAACTGCTCCCCCTTGATGACAACTTCCAGAATAACCAAAGTTCCAAATAAGAAGAACAATTCGAATGATGGAATTTGACGATGAACAACCGCTTCTCACTGAATCATGAAAGTGCACATAAACTAGGTTATATGATGAAAGACCCAACAATAAAATTCCAAGAACATGTGATGGAATCCAATCGCAAGATGCCCAGATCACCACAAGAATCATCATAACCATACATGATAGTTGAAGAACTTTGATATAACATCCACACCAGTGTACAAATACCTTCTTATGGCCGATACAATAGAACGTGTGGCTAAGAACACCACAACAGTGTACAAAAAAAACAGATGGCCAATACACATGCAGATAACAGACATTCTTCCAATCAAGGTGTAATATAAATATCTATAGAAGACCTCAAACATCAAAGAAACAATACCCCAATGGTCTATACATCGAAAATGATATCATACAGATGTACATAATGACTTTAACAGTAGAAGATGTTGCTTCATTATTCCTAGAATAAGTTGAAAGCCTAAACAAAGAACTTATCTGCACAAGAACTTTCAAGATTAAAGCATAAAAACATCATAAAACAAAATTGCTCATACAGAAATGAAAATGCTTATATACCAAAGGTTAGCAAACATCATATAAAGGAATGGCAACATAATATGATCAAATAAAATATTAACTTGCTCATTAAGGAAAATGAAGTTACTTTTACACATTAAGTGTCAGCCACAACATATAAATAGTGAGCCAAAGATTTCACTTAAATATATGAAAATTTAGTCATCAAGCAACTAATCTGAAGAATAGGTGCATTCATTATTAGTATGATGCTAATATGCAAGAGATGAATGCCTTGAAAATGTCAATGCTTTCATATAGGAACGTTAGAGACAAGCAGGAACAAGATAACCTCTGTAATCATAAGAAGTAAATAAAGAAGCATCACCAGTCATATGTTTAGATGCATCGGAATCCATTAGCCATTCCACATTAGAAGAAGAATTATTAGGCAAAACAATAGATGCACAAAAAGCTACTTGAGAGTCATGAGAAGTTTTCTTTTAGCTTTAGCCATTAAACGTTTTGCTTTAAAACAAATCTTTTCAGTATGGTTATTTTTACCACAATGTTTACAAGGATCATAAACTTTCTTCTGTTTACTATTTCCATTAGAAGCATGTGAAGCATGTCTATAATTAGTATTAGAAGGATTAGAACCTTTAGCATTATTAAAACTTTTCTTATGATTCTTATTAAGTGTAATTAGAGCTTTATTAGGTGTGAGTTGTCCTGAAACAATTAACCTTTCTTGCTCATTGATCAATCATTTACAAAAATCATCAAAAGTTTGCTTTGTAGTACTTTGAGACAATTCTAGAGCTCTGTTCCTAGTTTGGATGAACATATCCAAACATATGGCATTTTTCGTTCTACAAGAATAATAAGAGAAGCGTTAGTTTTCTTGTAATCTTTACCACAACTATTTAATTTCTCATTTAAAGTTTTCAATTAAGCAAGATATAACTCAACTCTTTCAAAGTCAGCAGGTTTGAGGTCAAATATCTTCTTTTCAAGATAATATGCAGAAACATCATAAGATTTATCAAATAAAGAGGAAAGAATTTGTCATACCTGAACCGGGCTGTCTTATGCCTCAATACTTACCTGAAGACTATCTGCAACAGTTTGACCGATGATCCCCCTTGCTTGATCACTTTTAGTTTCTCATATAGTCAAATCATCAGCAGCAGTGGGTGTCTTGTGTTTACCACTAACTAGCCTCCAAAGATTCTTACTCATGAGAACATCAATCATCTTTACCTTCCAGGAAAGATAGTTAGAACCAACTAATTCAGGAACAGAAGCTACTTCGGAAGTCATAATGAGTGAAATTTTGACAAGAAATAAGAAACCCTAATACTAAAAAATGACAGAAAAACTGTGAAGAACTTGAAAACAGTTACACTTTACCGATCTGAATCTGCAAAGGCACAGTAAAGAAAAGAGGAGAAAATTTCACTTACAACCCTGTGAAGAAAAATGTGCCCAAAAAATCCCAGTCTTCTGTTCTGATCACGTAGGTGGATCCAAAATGGTTGTTCCAATTCCAAAACTAGGTTATAATAAAAAAATCTGGTAAGACATTACCAAGTTACGGCCATTTTTTATAACTTCGTTTTTATTACCAAAATGAAGTCCAGAAATGCCCAGTTTTCTGTTCTGATCACATTCTATGGATCCATAATGGTTGTTCCAATTCCAAAAATAGGTTATAATAAAAACTCCGGTAAGAAATGACCAAGTTACAGCCCTTTTTGATAACTACCATTTTTATTACCAAAAGGAAGGCCATAAATGCCCAGTTTTCTATTATGGTCACGTAGGTGGATCCAGAATAGTTGTTCCAATTCCAAAAATAGACTATAATAAACAATCCAGTAAGAAATGACCAAGTTATGGCCCTTTTGTATAACTGCCATTTTTATTAGCGAAAGGAAGCCCAAAAATACTCAGTTTTATGTTTTGGTCGCATAGGGTGGATCCATAATGGTTGTTCTAATTCCAAAAACAAGTTATAATAAAAAAACCGGTAAAAGATGACCAAGTCATAGACCTTTTTTATAACTGTCATTTTTTTATAATCAAAAGAAAGATCTCCTTGAGGAGAGCCCCGAAATCATGTAGATCTACAAAAAAAACATCAAGAAACCCTTGAAAAAATTATGCCAAAATCTTACAGAACAAGTTAGGGTTAGGGTAAAAAAAATGCAGAAATATTCCTAGATCTAAAGAGAAGCCTAATGGCTACCAGATAGAAAGAAAATCTACAACAAAATGATAATTCCCAAATGATAATCGTTATTGATTGAAAGATATAGAAGGTACTAGATCATAGCAACCCGCTTTGATAACATGTTAGAATAGTAGAGTCAGGCTAAACTAATTAACCTATCTAAGCAACCAACAACATATCATAAAAGATAAGAACAGGAAAAGAAAATGACAAGAGAACACCGATATACGTGGTTCACCCTAATGGGTTACATTCACGGGAAGGTAGTCTTCTATTATCTCCAGAATGTCTTCTCCAATCTTACAAGAGAGCAAAGCACAAATACCCCAAAGAATATAGATGATGTACAAGTGTCACAATAGTACCACTACTACATTAAGAATACATAATGTGTAGAGACTCTGATTGGCCCTATTATATACTAAGAAATGAAGAGGAATTACTCTCACATATTGCATGTGGGATAATATAATTCTCCAAAATAACATCTCTTAATACAATACCATGGATAAATACTCTACACAAGTAAATACAACACCATGTAACTATGGGTTAAATGTATTACTCTTTTACATAATATTGTAGACAACTTCCGACATAATGCAAAGACATTATTACCTTCCAAGGAATATAATATATTCCAACACAAAATATGTGAAAGGAGTGGATTAAAGGTCTGGAACCTCACGGGATTGTCAAATCACCACAACTCGCTATAAACCGCAGGGTCCAATAGTAAAGCGTGACAAGGAGGATTGGGACCATACCCTTTCCTGAATACTCAACTACCTGGACGGTACGTGCATAGTAATCTCCCAGAGTGTTTTTCTCGACGTATTGCGATGATAGGACGACCAAATGGTTGTACTCAGATGGTCACAAGATTCCTAAAGGTGTCTCCCGATATACGCAAGGTATGTGGGAGTTCCACTCCGTAGTAGTGTTGTCTAATGCACAGTCGTTCGACAGGAGTCTTCTGATATACTACCGAGTACATGAAGTACCTTTCTATATACCTCTAGGGTATGTGAAAGGTTGTTCGATATATCGGTTGGTAGGTGGAAGAACTACAAGCCCCGGGGATACCGTACAGATAATAAACGACAGCTCCTACATTTAAATATGTCGAAACACGTCTCTAACCTATCACACAAATTGCTAAAGATTCTAATCCTTCATCGCGGGAGCATCAACCTCATGTTAATCCCTTGCCTTCTTCGCCCAATGTGTCTTCTCCCCTTTCTCCCTCTTCGCCTATTGAAAGTTGTAGTACTAGTAGTTGGGTGGATAAGAAGAAGAAAAAAAACAAGCAGAAACCAAGTCTCAACTAATTACTCCTCCTAGTGCGGAGAGTGTTGATCTGCACACCCAAAGACCGCGTAAGCCAAAATTCCCTTGTAGGCTTTGCAAGGGTGATCACCTTCTGAAAGATTGTCATGGTCTGGCCCTGGTTTTAGAAAAGTGGTCTAATGTTTCCCGACAACTGATGTCATCATCCTATTATCATCATACTGATGATCCCCCCTCAACCAGTGACTCTATGGCTAAAAGTTAGAAGGGTAAAGTCAGGAATCCTTGCTTGTTGTGTAAGGACATGCACCTTACTTACCTTTGTCCTTGCAAGGATGAAGCTTCTAAGTTGATGGAATATATTATTGGTCCTCATTAACGGCTTCCAACAGGTTATCATAAGTTTTCTCTTGAACCCCCACTAGTTGAACAAGTGGCCGATTCGGTTTCAGCCGTGGTCGATCCCACTCTTCCTTCCAAGAGTGAATTCCAAGTGGTCAGTTAAGATTCATCTGTGGTTGATCTCACTCTTCCTTTGAAGGGTGAAGTTAAAGTGGTTGAGTCGACGTCATCTCCACTCGATCCCTCTCTTTTATCAGAGAGTGTTAAGACTGAAGTAGTGTTGATGTATTTGTAACTTCGAAATGTATTCATTTATGTATCTTATGTATTGTAACCCGATGTTTATTCCGGGATGTATCCATAATGTAATTGAGTCATATTGTCATGCCCTAATGTTCCAATCGGGAGGATCAATAATGTAAACAAGTCCCGTCAAGTCATAGTGAGTAACCCTCTGATTGTCTAAGGGTTAAAGTCCCTGCAGTTCCAGGGCACTAGGGTTATTAGACTCTCCTAGTCGAGGTCAGCCCTGGTAGGGTTTTAGTCATGTCGGGATTAGTATAAATAGAGAACTGGAGTCTGTATTTATCACACAACTCATCCACACTCAAGTGTAGCACATAGTTGAGGAAGGAGAAGTTACTGGGGCTAGTCAAGAAGAATATTACTGCTGTCGAGAGATTACTTACTGTTTTGGGGCTTTTATTGTTTTGGTGCTGATTCTATCTCTGAGGAAGTTGCGGGGTTTTCTCCTTTATGGTTTCCCCAAGGCAAAACACTGTGTTCATTGTCTCTTGTGTTTGATTGTTGTACTTGTTATTCTCTCAGTTAAAGATCCTAATAATGCTAGCTTACTGTTGAAAAACTAACATGGTATCAGAGCTAACTTGAGAAGAAGACACTGTGCAGCTGTGGGAACTATGGATTCCTAGTTTGTGGATCTTCCTCCATAGATTTTCAGCAAAAGTAAAGTATAATAACTCTCCTCCTTAGGGCACATCTTTCTGTCGAAGCAGAATCCAATTCTGAGGTATTTCAGTTTTGGACCTGTCACTGCTACCAGAAATTAGGGCATTTCATAGAAGAGGAATTTTTCAATGAGCCCAGGCCTGGATTGATATCCTCCCCAAAATCGAAGTTAGAGACAAATTTCAAAGCATTTGGGTGGACAGAACTCCAGAAAAGAAAAACCCTAATTTTCTCCTGAACCAGCTCTGCAAGATTTCAGCTCAAGTTTTAGATCCGACATCTTGAACCTGGTAAGATCTAAAATCTTTTGTATTTCCATTTGAGGTTCTCATTTAATATGTCTCATCATACCAAGCTTGATGAAAAGCTTGAGGGAGTTGATAACTTTCGAGCCTGGAAGTATAGGATCTCCCTGGTCCTGGAAGAGAATGAATTAGACTCCTACATTCATGACGAGGTTCCAGTTCCAGAGGGAGATGAGGCCTTACATAAGAAGAAGATGGTTATGGCAAAGAGGATCATTGTTGATTCTATCAAGGATCACCTTATCTAGCAAATTTCCTCTCTCAAGACACCTAAATCTATGTTTGATTCCCTAACCAAGTTGTTTGAAGGAAAGAACATAAACCGGAAGATGACTCTGAGGAATCAACTGAAGAATGTGAAGATTCAAAATGCAGAGACTATCAAGTCCTACTTCACAAGGGTTTCTCATATTAAGGAACAATTAGAAGCTGTTGATGAAGAAGTGGAAAATGCAGATATTGTGATGACTACTTTGAATGGCCTTCATAGGTCATGGGATTCTTTCATCCAAGGAATCTGTGCTAGAAAGAAGCTAGTCAAGTTCAGCAGACTATGGGAAGAATTTTCTCACTAAGAAGCTTGGATAGTAGCTCTAGAAGAGAAGATGGGAAGTGAAGATCAAGCTCTCACAGTTCACTCCAAGAGAGGTAGAAGAAGACATCATCACTTCAAAGGTAAGAATCCCCATCATAGAGATAACAATAGAAAGGATCTATCTAGAATAAGATGTTATACATGTGATGAGATAGGGCACTTTGCAAAAGACTGTCCTAAGAGCAAGAACCACTCTCATAAGAATAAGGGGAAAAAAATAAGACATCATGCTCATGTTGCAGAGGATGATGAACCATCCAAGAAGACATCAAGATATGAAAGTGAAGATTCTTCAAGTGAGGATGAATATGTTCTAATCTCTGCTCTCACTGGTAACATTACTCATGGTAGTGATGATTGTCTTATAGACAGTGGGGCTTCCAAACATATGAATGGATTCAAGGAATCCTTTGTAAGATTGTCAGAACATGAATCACCTCACAAGGTGAAGCTAGGAGATGACTACCAATATCCAATAAAAGGTAGTGGGGAATCTTTATATAAACTAGACTCCGGTAAGTCTCTAACAATGAAAGAAGTATTATTTGTGCCAGGACTCAAGAAGAAACTTCTCTCCATATCAGCATTAGATGCAAAAGGAATTTGGGTTGCATTCATAGATGGTCAAGTCATTATGTGGCCTAAAGGAAAGACTATCGATGATGCGGTAGTAATTGGAGAACAAGAAGGAGGATTGTACAAATTGAAGGTACATCCAGAACAAGCCTTGGTCCATGACATAGTAGAACCAAATGAGCTTTGGCATAGAAGACTTGCACATGTGCATTACAGAGCACTACCTATTGCAAGCAAAGTTGTTGAAGGTCTTCCAGAATTCCAAGCAAAACATGATGGTGTCTGCAAAGCATGTGCGAAAGGGAAGAATACAAAGAAGACATTTCCTAGCAGCGAAAGCAAAGCCAAAGACATATTAGAAATCATCCACTCCGATGTATGTGGTCCTATGTCATCAAACTCACTAAGCGGGTATGCATACTATGTTTCTTTTATTGATGATTTTTCTAGAAAGACATGGGTTTACTTCATGAAGAACAAAGACGAAGTATTCAGTAAGTTCAAGGATTTCAAAGCCTTGATCGAGAACCATACTAAAAAGAAGATCAAAACTGTTCGATCAGATAATGTCGGAGAATTCACTTCGAATGAATTCAAAGAGCTATGTAAAGAATCAGGGATTAAGAGGGAGTTGTCCACTCCTTATAATCCACAATAGAATGGGATTGCGAAACGGAAGAATAGAACTATCATGGAAGCTGCAAGAGCTATGCTTCATGATCAAGATCTTCCTATGCATCTTTGGGCTGAAGCTGCCAGAACAGCGGTGTATGTACAGAACCGTACTCCACATAGAGTACTCGAGAACAAGACTCCTAAAGAAGTCTTCTCCGGCCAGAAACCAGAAGTTAGCCATCTCAGAATATTCGGTTGTCCTGTATACATACACATTCCAAAAGAGAAGAGAACAAAATTAGATCCTTTAGGAAAGAAGGGTATATTTGTGGGATACTCTGAAAGCTTGAAGGCTTACAGAATCTATTTCCCAGGATACAAGAAGATTGACATCACCAGGGAATTGAAATTTGATGAAGATGCAGCTTACAACAAATCCAGAAAGAGACCTGCTGAAGAAGCCGAAGCACCCAAAATTCATGACACAACCATGAATGAAGAAATTCACGAAGAAGATCGAGAATTTAAAGAACCACAAAGACCTATAGATCCACCTCTGGAAAAGAATCATCATAAGAGGAAACCTGCTTGGGTACGATAACTTATCCAAGGTGTGGAAAGATATGGGGCTCCAAAAGAGAATCATAGAGAAAGAAAGAGGACCAGATCCTGTTCCGGGTATGTAGCTTTACTATGTGATTTCATTGATAAAGAACCTTCCAGTTATGAAGAAGCAGTAGAATGGAAAGAATGGAAGGATGCTATGATCGAAGAATACCAATCAATCATGAAGAATGATGTTTGGAATGTTGTTCCAAGACCAAATGGAAAGTCAGTTGTAAATTCCAAATGGATCTACAAGATCAAACATGCTACAGACAGTAGCATTGAAAAATATAAGGCAATATTTGTGGCTCGGGGTTTCTCTCAGAAAGAAGGAATTGATTATGAAGAATCCTTTGCACCTGTAGCGAGATACACTTCCATCAGATCAGTACTTGCTCTGGCTACAGTGATGAAATGGAAGATACACCAGATGGATGTCAAGACTACTTTCTTGAATGGTGTAGTGGAAGAGAAAGTGTATGTAGAACAGCCACTTGGTTTTGAGACACATGACAGGGAGTCTCATGTGTGCAGATTGAAGAAATCCCTGTACGGTTTGAAATAGGCACCCGGGACCTGTTACGGAAGAATTGATAGCTTTCTATCTAGTTTGGGCTTTACAAAGAGTAAAGCAGATTCCAACCTTTACTACAAGGTTGAGGATGGAAACCCAATGATGCTTCTACTGTATGTAGATGATCTATTTCTGACTGGTACATATGGGTTGATTGCTGATACAAAGAGAAAGCTTGCTACTGAGTTTGAAATGAAGGACTTGGGGATGATGCATTAATTTCAAGGTATGGGGGTGTGGCAGAGTACAGATGGAATCTTCCTTGGACAAGGGAAGTATGCAGTAGAGATCCTGAAGAGGTTTGGCATGATGGACTGCAAGGCTATGGCCACACCTATGGAATCGAACCTGAAGCTATTAAGCGATGCTTCATCAGAGTCGGTTGATGCTACGATGTATCGTCAGATGATTGGATCATTGATGTACCTAACGAACACGAGACCAGACATTTTCTTTGCTGTGAACACCTTGAGCCAATTCTTGACAGATCCGAGAAATGTTCACTTGATTGCTGCAAAGCATATTCTGAGATACCTGAGGGGTACAGTTGATTATGGGATCAAGTACGATGCAAATCAGAAGATTAACCTGGAGGGTTATGTTGATTCAGATTGGGTAGGCAGTTCCATCGACAGGAAGAGTACTTCAGGGTGTTGCTTCAGTATGGGATCAGGTGTGATCTCTTGGTTTAGCAGGAAGCAATCCTGTGTGGCACTGAGT